>CM041292.1:14873623-15083298 GCA_023052935.1 Piezodorus guildinii
CTACAAGTGACTCACCTCCCAGGTTCCTCACTCCAGGAACTTCCTATGATAGATTCTTCTCCACTAACACGCTTTCCAGACGTTCATTCCAGTCTCCAATCACTATAACACAGTGTTTAAAGTTTCTTGGTGGTCGAATTATATTATGTTTGTGGAATTGTGTGTTGAGGATCGCTGCATGAGATTTTTGGCAACACTGATATTTTGGTGGTGGGAGTGTAGGGGAACATATTTAAGGAGGCGGCCAGAATAGGTAGGTACCGATTAGTCGAAGGTAGTGAGAGTTTTAAGCTTTCACGTTATTTAGGATGATTTTACGGTTAAGAATCGCTAAAACGTCGTCAACATAATTTTTAGCAAAACTAAATATCAGCAGGAAAAATAGGTTAAATAGAGTCTAGGAGGTTTTTGAGGACGATGTTTAAGAAAGAAAAGAAAATTTCCCCAAAGCCGAACTCGGTCCTCAAAAGGGAGGCTCTTGGCTAATTATTTTACTTGCGTGGATATCTCTGATTTACCTCCATCACATCTATGCTTTACAGACGGATGCTCTTTTGCAAGTTGCCGAAGCCTACCTTGAAGCGCTGCCTGTACCATTGTGTGACAGGGCGTTAGTTATCTCTATCAGGATCCTGGTCTTTTCCTTTCTAATATCCTTTTCCTTAGCTCAGATCGACCTTGTCTCGACCTCAGTAGTTGGAACATTGTTTACACCCGACCACGAAGTAATTTCGTTAACTTTGAAAACTCCATTTCATCAAGAATTACTTTTCGTTTACGTGGATCCTAGTTTTCAGCCCATGTAATTTTGTATAATTACAGTAATTCTTTTTTGACGTATGTTGTTACATTTTTGTCTCTTTCTTCTGCCGTCTACTGCTAATAATGAGCTACTATTCCTTATTTTAACCTTCAGATATCTATACTTTTAGAAGTGCTGAATATGTAATGCTGGAGGTTTTTGTTGACTCTTGTGAGTACATGATGGAGAAGTTGATTGGTGTGCTTATTTTATTTGTGTGCCGATGTTTTGGTCTACATTGTGGGCCTTCATCAGGGCTAAGAAAAACAAGATAACAAAGTTATCATTAGAGTTAATATAGAAAATTATTAAAATGTGAGATTGAGTTTATTACTTGTTTTGTTATTTCTGCAAATATTTCGTTTTATAATTGAAGTATAATAAGAAGTATCCATTTTACACAAGATTTGCGCCTGTCTTATTATATATTCAAAGCTGTAGAAGAAACCATCATAAAACAGAGAACTTTCGTCGGAAATGACCGTTTCCACAACCTTTAAAAATTTATCGGAAAGGTGACGTAAACGCGACTTGATTGATTTATTCAGTGGTCTGTAACATAATAAATATAGATACTGGAAGGAATTAGTCCGGGTGGCGGTCAGTAAATGAAACACTAAATAGTTTCAACTATTTATTGCTTGCCAACGTTTCGACCCCCCTTTTGGGTCATCATCAGGGCTAAAAATATACAACTTACAAGTTCGTTTCTTGTGTGATGCCCCAGTGTAAGTTAAATGGAACATGGTTTGGAGTATTAAAGACGTAAAAGATATGGAACGATGACAGATAGTTATTGAGATAGCGCAGGCAATATATTGCAGAGCCCCTGCGGTGTCGTGCGAAGGCATGGGAATGCTATTGTGGACTAGATGTTTATGTAACGGATCCCGAGGGGTGTGAACCATCCCGGCTATCTCATTTTAATTAATTTACCTTCTCTGCGGGTTATGTTTTCGCTAGCCCTTACGCAAGCGGTCTCCTACTGCGGTTACGTAGTTTTAGCCTCCATTAACATACATATGTTTAGATAGCGCGGGAATCGTCGCAGGTGTGAGGTACCTTTTTTGAAATATGTACGGTTTGAACAAGGTAGCATTGCCTCTGTATTTGACTTACGTAACTATCTTATTTTTAATTGCTACTCATGTTAGTATCCCCCTATTTAAGTCAGATCAGCATAGTATACAATGTGATTGGACCTAATCGTTACATCGCCACATCTAAAAAATCTGGTCGGCGCAACACACTTTCACTTATTCCCGTTCTTCAAATCAATTTAAGAATTTTGAAAGAGAGATGAAAAAAGGTAAAAGATGAATTTACATTCAGTTTCTATAAAAACTTCAATTGTATTATTAAATACACCAACCAGTTAATTTTATCGGGTTTTTTATCTCTTTCCATTAACTTTTACAGTTGTGTCTATAAGATAAAATTGTTTATTTATTTAATGTCACTTTATAATCGGACGATGCTAAATTTTGCCTATCCAGGTTTTATTAGGATTTGGATCTTTAACGAGTACCTGACATCGTACAGGCTTTTAACGTGAGGGGTCCGAAGGCCGGCACAGCTAAGGATTTTTTACACCGATTAAAAAATCCTAGGGCCACCTGCGGGCTTAAACTCGTGACCTTTGGCATTGGAGGCTGTTATGCTAGCCACCCAGCTACAGGTGATCCCACGATAAAATTGTTTATAGCTTTTCAAAATTATACATATATATATGTCACTGTCCTGTTAAAAAATACAAACATTGCTTTTGAAAAAATATGTTTGCTCTCACAATATTGGCATGTGAATTCTGTAAGAAAATTCCGATCAGATTAAAACCTATATGATACTAAAGCCCATTAAACTTTTTATGCATATAGCTAGTTTGATCAAAGTCGTTACGGCAGTGTGCAAAATGCATGGTATAAAATAGAAGAGCCAAGGACGGCATAACTAAGGATTTTTTACTCCCATTAAAAAATACTAGGGCCACCTGCAGATTTGAACCCATGACCTTAGCCATAGGGCTGTTATACTAGCCACTGCTAAAGGTGAACCCAATTGTTTTGTTATATAAGAGAAAATTGGTGGACAGGATGGATGAAGAACTCATTTTGCGAAAGAATAGGAAAGGCTAGATGAAAAAGGTGTCTGAAAGACAGAAATCGAAAAGAAAGTGCAATTTAGAGGAAAAAGTGATCGGGGTACAAATTAAAATTTACTGTTTGGCTGTCAGTATTTTCCCTTTAGTAAACACTAATTTAATGTAAGTGTAGTTTTCGTATGAAGTAAAAGTTTAGTATTTCATATAACGTATTCGAACAGCTTGTAAAAAAAAAAAAAAAGTGTTGATTTCTGTAATAGGTTGTGAAATAATTTCAGCAATTTAATGTGTTTACGATATCGTTTTTTTTTTTTTTTTTTTATCACTGTTAGTAGTATTTACTCCAAAGAATTACGATTTTACACGCTTTATGATAGGCCACATTATTTAATAATTGATTGATAAGCAATAATATTGTCCTATAATAATTTAATGAGTCTGTTCCATCAAATTATTAAATATATTTTCTACTTATTAGTACTGTATTATAATATACTTCTCCAGCTTGCTACTGAATGCTTTCAACACGGTGCCTCAATTGTGTCAACCATTTCCACAAATATAGGTTATCTTTGTACCTCTCCATATTCCGAGTCCTCGTTCTGGGACTTGTCTGTTCATTTGTTTGTTTTGGTTTTAAGGCGTAAAACCCTAAGGTCATCAACGCCTAGACACTATATGCATATTCAACCTTTATAAGAAAGAACTATTAGGTAATGAGTAATTGAGAGAAAATGATTATTATGTAAATAATAGTTTAAAAAGATAAATAAAAAAGCTAATATTAGTAATGCTAACTGACTAGGAATGGTCTTTATAATTTCGATAATAATGACTGCTCCTTAGGAAAATCAAAAACTAATTCAATGGTTTTCTCTCTATCACCCAGCACCGCTGAAATATTCGGGCTTAGTCCAATTTATTCAGGTGTGATGAGTAATAAGGGCATTCTTGAAAAATATGCCGAATGGTAAGGAAGTTCTGGGACTTGTTTCTTAAGTCCAAACATGAGCATGCTTATAGTATTCTCCTTCAATGACGTTACTTTAAATTCATTAAGCACTTTAAATCCTATTACAGTCGCGTTTTATAAAATCCTTCGCAGACACCGAAATTCAGGTAATAAAATCGACAGGTGATACTATAGTTCTTTTCCGATCACCGAAGTTACTTATCATTTTCCTGTTATAAAAAGGAAATGATACCACTTAATCGTCAATTTTTCAAACAAGGACAGATGAGAATAATTTTTTTAAGAAGACCAAGTATGCAAGATACATCAGTTAAGTGACTTATAATCTCAAACCATCAAAAATCAATTAAATAACATAAAATATTTATAGAGTTTTTATCAAAAGTTATTATTATTCTTGGATATGCGTTGCAACACTTTGACGCGTCCAGGCTCTTTGAATAGCAACCTCCTCAAGTATTCGTCCTGCGCTGCAGCAATCCAGTCGTGGACTCCTGAACTCCCCGCATCCGCAGCCTGTCGGGGGCGGCCAATCATGGACTTTCTCTCCGTCAGTAATCTTATAGGACCTTCCTGTTCCTCCATCCTGGCCCGATGTCCAGCTTATTTTGGCTTATATCGTTTGATAAAAATAATAACGTCAGTCAGGCTCGCTAAGATATGGTAAACCTCTTCATTTGTTCTTCATCTTCACTCTTCACAAACTAAACATCAATCTAAATATCTTTCGATCGAATTTGGCCAAGTTCTGATTCGTTTCTCTAGTCATTGTCCATGTATCCGCACACTAAATAAGGGCTGGGCGAATCAGAGTTTTTAACGGAGAATTTTTTGTTTTTCAGGTCAATAACTTGCTTAATTGATGTCTCCTAAATTCAAAGTAACATATGCTCGCGCCTAACATCCTTCTGTTTGTCTCTTTGAGTGGGTTTTCGTATTCACCTACCTTGGCTCAAATATATGCGAAAACCAAGAGTTCTCTGAAATGTTTTTCAATAAAAGTATAATGTGTTCATTAGTCCGTTTTGTGTTTGCCTTTTGACTCATTTCCCCCCCCCCCCCTGTTTCTGCATCATGCTCAATTACAATAAAGTAAAATCACTGTTTATAAGCACAGCGACGCTTGGTGAGTATTTGATTTTTATTAAATAAAGCCATAGACATTATGACGGCAAAACAATGGAGCACAGCCTATTGCAAGCAATTGTTGAAACTTGACGAGTTTAGCTTCATCTCGCAAATAATATCATATTAACAATGGCTGATTTTCATCCAATCAGTCAGTCACTTAAGGAGATTTCTTAATTTTTATTTTATATTCTCTGTTTTTCTTGTTTTTAATACAGAGATTTTTATAATAGTTAGACTATTTTGCAATGAGGATGGGCTATCCTACAGGTTACCAACCTATTCTAGTCAGGGTGGGAACGTCTCACTTTATTCTTACGGACTATTAGAAAATATTTAGTAACTACTCCGGATTCAGACCATTATAATATAATAAGAGTCCTTTTATTCGACTTGTTCAACAAAAGGGATGATGTATCTTAAGAATGTTATCTGTGTATATATGTATCTTAAAATGGTTGGCTCAGCCAATGAAGTAACTTGATGTACCCAGGCTCTGGGGTTGCTGGTGCTCATCGTGAATGTGTCGATTTCTTGCCCTGCGTAGCTAAGTACCACGGACGACCCGCAGGAAGATTAATTAGCTATATTCTTTTTCGCACGGATCAGTGAACGGGAAGAGAGTTGTGATATTTAAAAGTGTGGTTTTTAGTGTTTTAACCTAGTTATAACTGATATTTCCTTTCATATTCTTTTTAAGAGTGAATCGAGTCAAAAATAGTGAATCTCTTCCATTTTTTTAATTTTTTTTTTATCTCCATTGTTATTAAAAATAATAAAAAAAAAAAATAAAAAAAAAATAACACTGCTATATGGTACTAATTAAAAATTCTGCTTTTGGACTGTAAAATGAAAAAAAAAATGAAAGAAGAAATGCATAAGCTAAAAACTTTAAAATTTGCCCATAATAAGGAATCCCCAAAACAAGAGAATTGAAGAGAGAACACTTGGCCTAGAGTTGCCTGCTCCCTGACTTCGTGAAGGGACCCGCTCTGGCTCTGTAGTTTACTCTAGGTACACCTAGATTCAGTTGGTAAACTCAGGAGAAACGAAATTCGTAAATTGTAGAATAGTCCATCAATTGTGAGCGGTTACCTAATATCGCCATGGGCTAGTAATATACGCCCAAACAGTCCCTTTATCGTGACCAACGACCGGGCCAAATTTCTAACAATCAATGACACTAGAAAAACAAAAGAAGTTCTAATTAACAGGTGTGTTGTACTACATCTCAACCTAATTAAATTAAAATAAATCCAAAAAATATATAATTTTTTTACATTTCAGGTTCGTGGAATTAATAATAATAGGATATAAAACGATCTGATAGGTTAATTCTTTTTAGATCCGCTCCATGAAGGGCATTTAAAAATTAATAACAATCTGGCTTTATCCATATGTGCTTGTAGTACATCATTTAGCTTGATTTTTTCCTTCCACAACTCTCCACAGCCATCAAGGGGATTACTCATTCCGATCCGCAGTAAATTTTGGAAGTGTCTAAAACTGGTTAAAAAGACGTTTTTCACAAAATGCGAAAGTAGACTACCAGGGTCAGAGGAAGTGGCAATACGTAGCTCTGACATTTATAACATGGCCGTTAGATATAAAAAATTACATGATGTTTGGCAATACGAAGAACTGGTTTTCGGCTGTGATATTATGAGGTCGTATGATACGAAATCTAGTCCGAAATATCGTCGACATGCAACTTCAACTGACCATGCCATTAATTTCAAAATTTTAGTTAAATAATCATACAACTGCATTCTTCAGCTGGGATAATTAAATGCTAAAATGAAAGCGACTAAAAGATTTTATTATTTGGCTGTTTTTCTTTTATCTTTAATTATATTTATTTATAAATGCAAACAATATTTTGAAACGGTCTTGATTTAAATAATGCAAGCTTACAAGTCAGTTCTAGCCCGTGAACCACATTGATTTTAATCAAAATCTTTATTTTGGTGATTCATTTTTAAGGCATTTTCCCCCCTTCAATGGATGGCATTGTTAAACAGTCATTTTATGTTATGGTATTTATGCAATTATATAAATTATAATATTAATTAGTACTCTGATAATAAAGTCTTAAAATTTGGACTGGAACGTCGGCACGCAGTTAATGTTTCCTCACTGAGTAAATGGGGTTATGGATTGTGTAAATAATGTGTACTCAGTAGAAACAATATATATATATATATATATATATATATTTATATTGTATGAACAATATATATATATATATATATATATATATATATATATATATATATATATATATATATATATATATATTTATTTATTTATATTTATATATATTTATAAAAATATATTTTTATTGAAGTACACAACTGTATAAAATACAAGTAAATATGCTGAAATGAATTATATTATAACGTATTCTAGAAACAATATTATAAAGTATTATAAAACACATGAATATATTTTTAATTATATAAAAAACGTTTTTACGGATATAAATTCTATACATGGTCTGTACCATCCATAATAATTGAGAAAGCGATTTAAATTTGAGGTAGGCCTGTACCTATTTCGCTTAGAAATAAGGCAGGACATGCGCAGTACACTTTTTTCCGTTCCAACAGCCCCCGACTAGAAATCAAGGAGTCAGAGGTGTGTTCCAACACTAACTCTAGTCCATTTGCTGACAATAAGAATAATCAAGATGTTCAATCTTAGACTTTTAAAAAGAAATATTAAACTTGAGAAACAAATTCAAATAATTTCTTTCAGTAGCGCTATAAGAAATGCCAAAAAAACATACTAATATTGTCATATCTCTAATTTCCGACGCCTTTAATATTAGTCGCAACAAGTTTCTTGGCGATACCCTCAAAAGTAACTGGTGTAACATTGTGCGTAGTGCTGTTAATAACCCTTAAACGAACATACCTTATATATACGGAAAATTACTTACGACGCTGTTTTAGCATCTAATATTTATTTAAATTGGCAGCCTTTTCATGGCGTCCCTAACAGGTATATGGCAAACAGATTCATAAAAATATGGTGCGCGCACACACGACTTTTACTTACCTCCGTTGTTAAAATCAATTTAAGAATTTTTAAGTACATTTAAAGATGCAAATAAATTGTTAAAGAATTAATTATTTTGAATTTAAATAGAAAAATGTGTTTTATTAAATAATCTGTTATATTTTTATCTACAACAATCAGTTAGTTTTATCGACTTATCATCACTCTCCATTAACCTTTAAAATTCCGTGTATCAGATAATATTTTTTTCAAAAATCTTTAGCTATTTAACGGTATATTAAACATCTATATTACTATTTCACATTCAAAAACACAGAAATTGCATACAAAAATATGTTTGCACTTCTCGTTTATTTGTTATTCATATTCGCTCAACTTGGATATTTACCCGTTATTTATCGATGCTGATTAGATAATGTTCCAATTTTTTTTTTAAATCTACAAAATTAAAGGTTCTTTACAGAAAGAAATTTTGAAATATCGGCATTTAAGCCCTCTCATACTATTTCAATCAGAATGAAACATACATCATATTAAAGCTCATTAAATTTTACATCGATGTAGGAAGTTTCATCAAAATCGTTAAAGCTGTTTTTGAGTAAACCGTAAGAAGGTGCTAAATGCATGATAAAGTGGCTCTTCTGGTTAGCCAATTTTGATGAAAAAGTTGCTGTAACATCTCGGTTGCAAGTTGTCTTAAATATGAAATTTCATTTTCATAAAACTTTTCGTTTTCGCGCTGGACTTACCACTCACACACACAGACTCAGGTGACCCTAAAACGTGTATTTCCGTTAAAAAACTCGAATTCGAAAATTTTCACGATCGTAATACTTTCCATTATTATATATTTCATATATAGGTAAGTCGAAGTAAAAATCTTAAATTATGGATTAATCAATGAAAAGAATTATGGTACAGTATTATAAGCTTATGTATAAATTCGGCGAAATGTGACCCAGCACAGCTATTAGGTCGAGACTGAAATCACGAAGAATGGGTTAAATGTCAGACCTAGACCGGACGCGTGAGGGAAGGGTAATTGTTTTTTCACTCTGATGTCGACCATTAACAGTTTTCGAAACCTTTTCATTGAGCGCTCTTTGATTGACGTTAATACTCGTTCACGTTAATAGTAGTCCGATATCATATTATGCAATAAAGAAACGGGTTTATCCGAGTCAACTAAAAAATGAAACAGTTATACCATAACCGTTCTCTCTAGAGAAATCTGCAAAGGGCCGATGGGGGAAGGTTGATTGTTGAAGAACGAAAGGTACGTGAACGTGATCAATTTAAAGACGAGTTCGGCTGTTTTTTTTTTCTGAAATGCAAAGTTATCTATATAAAAATGTTTATTAAATTTATAACCATGGTCTCCATTGCTTATTGAGACACGACCTATATTCATCCTTACTGATAATACAATAGGTATCTTGGTCTGTATTTAAATTACCGATTAAAGTTTTTTATTTATTCTACTATCTTACAATATTTAAATTAGACCCGTTTCGATGGAAGACAAATATGTTATACTCGAAGTTTTCCGTTGTAACTGATGCTGAAAGACGTAAATAGTGTTTCACTTATTTTTTAAGGTTTACAATTTGTTTTTAGAAACCTGATTTAATAATATTTCATGTGATGAATTTTGTCAAGAGAGACGATGCTTTCGTACATTAAAATCTAGTGCGCGCAACATACGACTTTTACTTACCTCTGTTGTTAAAATCAATTTAAGAATTTTTAAATACATTTAGAGATGAAAATAAATTGTTAAAGATTTAATTAAATTGAGTTTAAATAGAAACATGTGTTTAATTAAATAATCTGTTATGTTATTAACAGTTTGTTTTTTCAAATTTTCTTCAATCTCAATTTACTTTTACAATTTTGTGTTTAAAATAACGTTTTTTTTTTCTAAAATCTTTAGCTTTCCAACCATATTTTATACATCTATGTTACTATTTTTATGTTGGAGAACACGAAAATTGTAAACAAATATATTATTGCTCCTCTCCTTTAGTTGGTAATCAAATTAGTTAAATCTTTATATTTATCCATTTTTTTTAGCAATGCTAATCAGATGATGATGATCCAGAAAATTAAAGTTACTTTAAAAAATGAAAATTTGAAATATTATATATATATTTTTTTTTTTAATTTAGATAATTGTTTTATTCAGAAATAATACAATCTGCCACAATCTTGGGAAATGAGTATTAATGCTATATGAAGTCTTCTAATAGCATTATATAAGAACTCATCAAAATATTAGCATTTAAGCCCATGTCACACTTTTTCAATGAGGACGAAACATAATATATTATATTAAAGCCCATTGAATTTTATATTGATATAAAGAGTTGTGTCAGAATCGTTGGAGCCGTTTTTGAGAAATCGTAAAAAGGTGCAAAATGCATGGTATAAAGTGGATCTTCTGGTTAGCTGATTTTGATGACAAAGTAAAATCTCTTGTAAAATCTCGGGGCATATGGATTTCGTAAATATGAAATTGCAGTTTAATACGATTTTAGGTTTTTGGCGCCAGACAAGCACAGTTTTTTTTTTTTTGCGGGACTTGCAATGGTTTGAGAATTTAGACCCAGGGGTCCCTAAAACGTGTATTTCCGGTGATACCTGGAATTCAAACATTTTCACGATCGCAATACTTTTCCTTACTATGTATTTTTATATTAGGTAAGTGAAAGTAAAAATTACATTTCTATGGATAATGAAATTTAGCTAGCTATGCCTGAACCCAAATTGTGTTTTCAGTTATAAGTAATCTTGGATTTAATATTTAATTTAGATTTGTTTATTGTTGTTTATTCGTTTATCGTCACTTTTATGCTACTATGGCTAATCGGGCGATGCTACGGCGGGAGTCCTAAATTTTGGCTTATCAAGTTTTATTAGGATAGTGATCTTTAACGAGTACCTGACATCGCACAGGCTCAGGACCACCTTTTAACGCCCCCCTCCGAAGGACGGCATAATTAAGGGCCACTTGCAGGTTTGAACCCGGGACTTCTTAGAAAGTTGTTATGCTAGCCACTACGCTATATGGGCCACTATTTAATCTAGACCTGGAGGTGACTGACAATGAAAGGAATGATCAGGCATTGTGCTACTCAAATCGCGTACTGAATCGATTCAAACCAGATAAACGTTATTGCCTCTTATTGCCATTATTAAATATTTACTAAATTTCTCTCTTATTAAAACAAACAAATGTTCCTTAATCATCCTTTTTGGTCTGAAGTTTTCGAGATTAGCCGAGCGAGCCTCCTTTTTTTTTTAATCATAGGAGTTGGGGAATCGTTCGATTATATCGTACTTATTTTTTTTTACAATTTTTATTTACTTTTTATTAACATTTCATTTTTTTCTTTTTCTAAATCATCAGTTTAATAATTATAAATACAAAATCACTAGAGATTTTATCAACATACCACAACGTGCTACACATTATACAGGCTAGTACAAAGTTAGCTTATAAAATGGCTGTATGGTGAATGCCAATGCCATCCATTCATGGAAATATTGAAAAAGAAAACAAAATAAATTAAAAAAAAGTACGGTTTGGCAAAAAGTTTTGAAACATATAGTTAATGAATTAGTAGTTAAACATATTTTTAATGTATGAAGGCGTTAACCAGTTGGGTGATGGTCGCAATAGCCATCTTTGTGACCAAGCGTAAATCTGTTTCATATGATGATTCCTAAATAACTGTGAATGTCTATTGATGGTTTTAGATGAACGCAAAGAATCGTGACATGATGTATATAACACGAGAAGTGTATTTCCGACGCTAGGAGTCACTGAACGGGCGGCCTTGACCCGAAGATGGCTGTGTTGGCATTTGAGTGAGCTCGCTGGAGGGTGAGCTACTGGTTCCGCACCTCGCCTCACTCCTTCATCATCACCGCTCTGACCCTTCCATCGCTGCATTCTTTATCTTCCTTCGATGTAGGTCAATCATTTGTTGCAATGTTGATGAAGAATCACGCAAGAGCACTGCACTTGACCCACACTCAATCCATCACTATGCAAAACTCTCCTAGGAAGATGATTTGTGCTCAAGGTCTTCTTTGCCGTCCTACATAATTATCACTAACTACACGATCCTGAGGTATAAATGAATCGTTTTCTCTGTGCAGTTTCCGGCGCTTGCGATGCGATAGCGATCTACTTTTGGTTGTTTAAAACCGATTGTTGATTAATTAGCACAGGGCCGCCAACCTCATGACTAGCCTCGTTGATGTCCGATTGATTAGGACCAAGTTCGCCTATAAACATCCTTTCCTTATATAATTGTGCAGTTTTCCAGAAGGAAGGAAATCCTTATTCAAACCATATAACCTTCTTTCGACATTAAGCAATATTTCCGGCGACCTTCGCTGCTCGAAGCCTTTGATGAGTTATTTGACTTTTGACATAACAAATGTTTTATAACTTCTGCAAAAAAAAAACAGTGAATTGAATAGGCTCAATAGGAATTCCTCAATGGGCACTAAGGCGCGAACTTAAGAACTGAGGCGAAAGGCACGGCGGTGTGTGCGCACGCCAGTCCGCTCTGCAGCATATCTTTCAGATATCTTATAAGAATGGATTGTTTAGATTTAGACTCTTCAACCAGTAATTCATCTATTCGCCTATAATAGCGAATCCCCTACGATTTGTTTGTTTATTTATTTAACGTCGCTTTATGCTGCTAATCGGATTATGCTACAGTGGGAGTCCTAAATTTTGCCTATCCAGGTTTTATTAGGAAAGGGATCTTTAACGAGTACCTGACATCGCACAGGCTCGGGACCACCTTTTAACGTCCCCTCCGAAGGAAGGCATAACTAAGGATTTTTTACTCCCATTAAAAAATCCTAGGGCTACCTGCGGGTTTGAACCCGGGACCTTTGGCATAGGAGGCTCTTATGCCACCTTGCTACAGGTAACCCCCGAATCCCCTACGAATAGTCGTCTCATCCATCCTACAACTCATGGTTTTCCATTGGGAAATGCCACCATCTGCAAACACATAACCAATTGATTCCACTTCTCTATGTATTCTTTACAACCTCCTAGTATGGGTGATGCTTATAGAACTTAATGTTGTCGAAACACATGGGTTAAAGTCATCTCCTGTGTTGTTTCCTTGAGGTCTCAAAGCTGAAATCTGAGTACCATATTGTACAGACAACCCTTGGTTGATGTACGAGTCGCATTCACCTCAGATTCCATCAATCCAATATCTCTTACTCGGCTATTTTCTCACCAATCATTTGTAGTGAAGCAAACTCCACAGCTGCTTCCAGCCGATGCCTATCGTTCAGAACCATTTTTAGACTCACTTTTCTATACATTTGCCCAAATCGCAACAATTTAAACAAAATATAATAATTCAAAAATATTTGTGTAAATACAAAAAAACAGACACCAGGCAGGCAGCCCCTTTATATATTATATTTTATTTGTGAAAACATTAATAAGCTTACCATTATATTTAATTCTTTTGTTGATTGATTTACGGTATTTGTTTATATTGCAAACATTTTTATTGTTATTACATTTTCATAACTAACGTTGTGATTATTATTTATTTCTAAAAAATTGTCCATTTAGGTTTTCCTGACATAGTTCTTGCTAGATTTGTCATGTATTCATTTCATTTATTAAAAACGTTTTAAGTATCTGATAGTCAACCAATAAACTCATAAGGGGCTTGAACACCCCGTACGAAATTAGATGGTTGAATCAATAACAGTTAAAGGTGTTTACTACTATTTTCTTCTTCCACCCTCGATTAAAAACGTGATGGATGAATTAATTTATAAGTGCAGCATTATTTCCATAGAAATACATTTATCTCTCAAACTAAGAACATTAAAATCTTTTATATATCTGTAAAAAAATGTGGTGCGGTCAACACAGTACTTTCACTTTCCTTGGTCATTAAAATCAATTTAACAACTAATAAAGAGTTGAAAAAGGTTTAAATAATGATATAGTTTTGCTGGCAATATATGTTTTAGATTGAAAAATTTGATTTCCTTCTTATAAAAGCCCCGCCGTGACGGAGCGGCGTGGTCAAGTGGATAGAGCGCTAGTCTGCTGTGCTCCGGGTCCTGGGTTCGAATCCCGGCTGTGGCGGAATATTATTTATTCTTTTAATTCAGTTAAGGGGCGACTCTAGGGTATGGAGACCTTCCTGGGGCAGACCCAGCCTCTATAAAGTGGGTACTCAAATTAATTGGGGAAAAACCTGGCGGCTGAGCGCTATTAAGGCCCAATCACCTCATTGCACTGCCGTTGGCCTTGAAACAGTACGAATCTCTATATGTACTGAGCCCAACGCCCTCCATGGGTTGTAGTGGTCCATTTTTTTTTCTTCTTAGCTTTCCAACGGTATATTTTACATCTGTAATACTGTTATAATATTCAAAAACAACAACAATTATATAACAAAATTGTGTTTGCTCTTAGACGTTTTGGTCAATGATAACAGCAAAAATTAGTTAATTTTTTCGAATCCACAAAATTGCAGGTACTTACGAGGAAGAAAATTTGAACTATCGGCATTTAAACCCTTTCGGACTACTCCAATCGAAATGAAACCTACATTAATTTGAGAGTATTAAATTTTACATCGATATAGCTGGTTTAATCAAAATCTTTAGAACCGATTTTGAGAAAAGGTGCAAAGTGCATTGTATAAAGATATATTTTGATGGAAAAGTTGCTGTAACATCTCAGATATGGACGCTCTTAAAATATAAAATAACATTTCAGTTTTCTACTACTTAATATTTTTGCGCTAGGGTTACTACACACACACGGGCACACAGACCTCTATATCCTAAAACGGCTATTTCTCATGAAAACTGGAATTCGAAAATTTTCACGGTCGCAGTACTTTTTCTTAATACGCATATCATCTCTAGGTAAGTGAAAGTAAAAATTGACAGTTAAAAGGATATAAATATTAAAAATCTGGTGCGAACAACACATGACTTAATCTTACTTCGGTTGTTAAAATCAATTTAAGCACTATTAAATAAATTTAGCTTTGAAAAAGTTTATAGAATTATGTCAGTTTTGTTGGAAACATTGTTTTGGATTAAATAATATGACCTAAAATTGTTCCTACATTAATCATTTAGTTTTAATCTCTTTTAATCACTCTCAATTTTTTATACAGTTGTGGTCTAAGTTTTGAAAATTAATATTATAATTCATTTTAAGAGAGAATTTAAACTTATAATTTTGTTTAATTGATTTTTATATGCTTTTGTTTAATTTTCCATATATAATATTATTTTTATGTCAAATCATCATTTTTTAAATCATGCGATAATATTCAATTTTGGTGACTTTTTATTTTATTGAGTGATGCAATTTCTATTCCCACGACTGTATAAGGTAACATTTTTCCAAAAATCTTTAGTTTTAGAATGGTATGTAATACATCTGTATGTATTTTATTAATGACGTGATCTTTGTGACAGTTAATTTTAGAATCTGATTCATACATATATACATACATACATTTAGCTTCATCAATGTAATAAGAAATAAAATTATTAATCTCCTCTATGCATTTGTATTATTGTACTTATGCTCAGATAACCAAAAATAGCATTTAAAAAAGCTTTAATGTTTGCTCTTTTTTCCTTTATTTTTTTATCAAATTCTTTTAGCCGTTTTTTGTTACCAGCGCTTATAAGTTGAGATGTTTATTTTTTGAGATTTACAAAATTAAAATTTCTTCAGACAAAGATTTAAAATTTCGGTATTTGAGTCCTTCCAGTCTGTTTCAATCAAAATGAAGCCTACATAATATTTAAAGGTATTAAATTTTACATTGATATAGCGATTTTAATCAATATCGTAAGAACCATTTTTGAGGAAATCGAAATAAATTGCAGAATGCATAGTACAAACCCTTGTAGTTAGCCGATTTTATTGAATTTAAGCCGACTTAGACTTACACACACAGGTCTATTAGCGCGACTTGTTTATTTATATTCAGGGGACCCTAAAAAGTGTAATTCTGTTGAAAATTGTAATTCACAAAATGGGAGTGAATATGTTTTCACGATCGCAATACTTTCTTCTTCAGATAAAGGTAAGTGAAAAAAAATTTAAGGAGATAAAAAAAAATAGACATCCGAATGTTACAAAACATCTGAGCTGTAGCACTCATCTGAAGGTATGACATCGGGACAAACTAAAAGAGGACCCAAAGCCATTATGATATTAAGATAACGTATGGCATCCTCCTTTTTTTTTAATTTTATTTTTTAATTTATTGTAATTTACAACTGTATTAGTAAATACATCTAGAAAATTGGCTCATAATATAGATAATATACTTGAAAAGAATGAAGAGAATATGCCCATTGGCAACACTCCACTAGGTAATCTACACAAGAAGGTCTCGAGGCCATCTTTTTTTCATACGCCTCGGAGGATTGTCAGGAATTGAAGAGGAAGCAAGGATTGAAAGTAGTGGGTTAATTTGGGAGTAGAGCTTGTCATGGAAGAAATGATACCTCGTACGGGCCAAATCAGTTACATATAGGACATTATGGTCTTTATGGATGAGTTTGTTGGTGACAAAGTAAGGATCATTGAGGATTTTTCGAAGAATTTGATGGTTTAGTAGAGCCCCAAAGCTCAACTCCGTACGTCCAGATAGGCCTTATGATGATAATATATATGAGCCTTTTGTAGTTAAGTGGAAGGTTAGAGCGTCTGTCCAGTAAGTGTTGAAGTAAGCGAAAGCGTTGGGCAGTTTCTTGTCGTTTCAGTCTTGTGTGCGGATTCCAAGTTAGTCGTTTGTCAAGTAGGAGTCCTAGATAGCGGATCTGTTCAACCGGGACTGGCGGAATATTATTTAAGGACACTGTAGGGCAGGATGTCGTAGGTTTACGGCGAAGGGTGAAGGTAATTTGGTGTTATTTGTTGGATTTGGTTTTGATTCTCTAATTCTAACACCATACTTCAAGGTCTCTGATGTGGGATTGGAGAGTTTGAGAGGCAATAATAGGATCATTATTGACTGATAACACATTAGTGTCATCAGCATAGGTAGAAAAGAAGGTGTCAGGATGGGTATGAAATCGGCTGATATCAGCCGGTATGATATCAGCTGTATAGACTGTGTAAAGAAGGGGTCCTAGGATACTGCCTTGAGGAACGCCGGCAGACTGAGTAAATAGGGATGAATAGGAACTATTGTGGTTTATTTTGATGGATCTTCCAGAGAGGTAGGACTGGATTATGAGGTAGTATGTAGGAGGGAGGAATTTATGGAGTTTGTAAAGCAGTCCTGGGTGCCAGACACGGTCGAAGGCATTCTTCTAAATCTGGAATTTAGTTTTTTAAATTCTTAATTTTTATTCTTGAACGTGCGACCAATATTTTCTAATGTACGCTGTTCCAATGAGAATGTTTCTAACACAACGTTTTTAACAAACGTACTCGTGTAAACATTTCTCACAAAACGTAATTTTTTTATAGGATTATTTCATTATTATATGATTTAAGGAGAATTTCGGTTCCCTGAATAATGTAACCGTTGTTAAATTTGCCAATTTTACAAATTTGAACCGTCCGGATTTATACAACCAACCAATTTCGCACTGAGGATGCGAAATATTAATCATAATCATAGATATGAAATATTAACAGCAAGGTACGCCATTTAATAAACTATAATGCCGACTTAAATGGTGGTTGTACTTAAGAACTCTAATAGGATCATACTTTGCAATGATCATCTATTGCAAGGATGAGCATAAAAAACTGAGACGGTAACTTGGTTAGTGCCTCGTGGAGATCATTACAGCATCGGCAGATGGCTGAATACAGATCAAGAAAAATTAATATTTTTTTTTGAGCGGTTATTTGAAACGATCAATGATGGCGTAAAGGAGATTAAAGACAGTCGAAGGCTATCATGGCTAGGAATTCCTAATCTAAATGCTAGAAGTGATTGAGTAATAAAATTGAATGGATGTCTAATTACGGGCGGTGACGAGTCGCTTGAAAAGGATGGATGGATATGGCAGGATCAAGTACACTGTATAATTGAAGAGGTAGCTGTAGTCGGGTACTGTTCTCCTGGACATCAGTAGTTCTTTTTTATTGATTAGTGCAAGACTTTACTTAACCATCTAATTTCCTCTGCACTCAGCTCTTAGTACGTAAAATTTCCAGAAAACATTCAACATTGCTTATCACAAATAAAATAAAAGGATTAAAGTCGTTACGGTTGAAATTTGCAAAAAGAATTAATTTTTAAATTTTAAAAAATAATTCCCTAACCCTAACTATGCTCCAGATTCTCAGTGGAGATGGGCGGGTTCCACAATAAATTTATCTCGAGCGCCACGCTATTTGTTAATAATAAAAAAATAAGTAACTAGCGAAACCCTTCAAATTAATAATATCTTTAATGAAAATTTTATTTACAAAAAATTATTGATAACAGGTGGATGCGAACTCGTTACCTTACAGTCTTTAATTACCTACCTATCCCATGAGCTATGTAATTATATGACGTCTCTATTATAACTTTTGATTATTACTGCTGACTCGACTTATTTCTACTTATATCCTAGTTAAGTATGTCAAAGAAAAAAAAAGTTATATATATGTGTGTGTGTTTGTCCTTCTTACTTTCGGAACCTTAATCATTCAGGTTATAAGTTTATTTACAAAAAAATAATCATCTTGTTTCTTTTCCGTTTGTTTGCCTCGAGAAACGAACTCCTTTTCTGGTACCTCATTTTCCAAATCGATCAGACTTCGTCCACCTGGTCCGTCGAGTGTCACTTACCACAATGTTACTTTTTACAAAAAAAAAAAAAATCTGTCACTGAAAAATGTTTTTCTTTCACTCACGATGGGGCCTCTCTCTCGGGTACCCCACAGTCAAACATTCTACACGACAATCACCTTATCGCGAAAAACAAAAGTTTATCAATATGTGATTTTTTTTTAAACATTTTTCTATTTTGCGTAACCCTCTTCGAGGCAATAAAAAAAAAAAAACTTAACCATTATTTAGCTCAAATTCATAATATTTTTTTTCTTCAACGTAACAAAGTTTTTCTCTACACCTTTATGTACACCTATATAGAATAAATTGTTTTAGTTTGATGGATTATTGATTCGTAAGAATGTCAAAACTTATTAATTCTCTCTAAAGGACATGTTTGCTTACCTCCGTGGTATTTTGTTACTACTGCATTTATATATTTATTAATATCAAGGCTCTTCAACCAGTAGGCTTATTTTAGCCCTAAATTCAAAATTTTATTAAAATAAATAACTACTAAACAAGGTTTAGACAATGAATATCCAAAAAAAAAAAAAAATATATATATATATATATATATATATATATATATATATATTTCTATTTTTTTTGGCTCGTAAAAATGGTATTTGCTTTAAAAAAAAAAACTGCGATAAGCAAATATGTTAACCTTCCAATAATTGGTTAATTCAAATCATCTCTAGGCCTCTGCTTCAAACTAAGCCGGGTGGATTGTACGAATTTATGTTGCATTCAAGTGTTAGTCTGTCGTGAGATTTTTTTAAATATTCTATGGCAGTATCCGAAACTGTGAGTAAGTCCAAGGCCTTGTGAAATGATTTGTTTGTCACAAAAAATGGTGCATCCGCGGTTTTTCGTTACAGTTTTGTTGGAAAGACTATTATTTGGATGCTGGAGGTTTTGGCAGGGCCCCACAACTCTTTCCCTGATGTCGTTTGTCAAGTAGTCAAAGAAAACAACTGAACCATATGGAATGTATCCACCATATAGTTCAGTTGTTTTCTTTTAAGTCTAAATTGGGTCCTTCATATCAGTCCTTTGTCTGCCATAAGTACAGTCTTAAATATCGTTGGAATAAGTATATCCTGGACTATGATATAGGTAATACACTGTTAGACAATGGCCATGTTTGAGCGTGATAACAACAAATACCCTCTTAGTTTGGCTCATTTTTACTTTCCACCTTTTAGCCTATATAATACAGGAAATATATGGGAAAAAATAAAATAAACAATTCAAAACATCTTCGTTTGTTAATAATGAAAACAATTGAAATTTATTTTAGGTAAGACATTACTTTTGTCACCGACATCTGTTTTGTTTTTTCTCAGGAAACTCGCAATATCCACGTTATTACCATTTTTTTTTGCTTCGTACGAAAACAATCTATCAGAATATGCGAGGCTATTAAGAGAACCACACTGGAGGTACTGTTACCCTCCGTCATCAAGTAGCTATGGGGTAGCCTTGTGTGGCCAATCCTTAAATGAGCCAGTACTGCCTCCTCCACCTTGCACATCCGTAGGCCTCCTCGACCAGCTTCCTTGCAATGCTCTACCACTCTCAGTTTATTGTCACTCATTACAAACCCGCTCTTCAGAAGCATGTGACTAGATCGTATTAGGGAGTGTACTTATAAGAATTAATTGGGTGATCACCTCAAAGCGATTGGAAGCTCAAAACATGGGTTCCTCACCATCGAATAAAATCAGTATTTTGAAATATGTGCCTCACTTTATTTCAAAACACTGTCACAAGAATACAGTTTTTTTCTCTCATTTCTTTCCAGGTTATTTAGTATTTATTGTATTGACTCCCCAACTCTAACATTATTTTTTAAGCAATTCCTGATAATTTACATTGATCTGTATTGTTTATTATTATTGAATACAAATGCAATGAATATAAATTTAAATAAAAAGTAATAACTGGTGGCCTTTTACTTACGTCGGTTTTTTAATCAATAAATAAAGCTAAAAACTTTTAAATGAAGATAGAGTCGAAAATTTTGAAGAATTATGCCATGTTTAGATAGACATGTTTCAAATTAGATATCACAATGTAAATTTATATAAAACTATCGTAACATTTTATCCGCCTGTTGTCACTCTCTTTGCTTTAAACAACTTTTTATGTTAATGGCCGTTTAGACGATCCAATCACCCCTGAAAAATTGGCAAGGGAGCTTGAAAAAGCGTCGTTCATAGTTTTTATAAAGAGGGGTGGTATAGCTCATTAATATTACAATTCTTACATGCGTTAAAAAAAAATTTACCTGAACAAATATTTCTGCTGTTTTCTCCTTGAGTTGGTTACTATCGGACTCCTTTCGTATTTACCCATTTTTCTTTTGTTAGAAACTTTTGAAGATATAGGAAAAAATTTGAAATGTTTGGTATTCAGAAAAACCCTACATAAAACTAAAATCCATTTAATTTTGTTTAATTTATTGAATTTAATTAAAATTATTACATACGTTTTTTTTTTTTTTTTTTTTTTTAGTAAATCGTATTGAAATGTTCAAAATGCATGGTATGATCTTCTGGTTCGCTGATTGCATCGAAAAGTTGCTGCAATACCTGAGGCGCATAGGCTCAGCTGCATACACCTAGTAGAGGATTAGAGATCGTTTTATAGCTTTACTTTTACGTGCAAACTTGCCTATTTGGACTTGGAGAATGTTTATTTCCTCTAAACTGGATTTGAAAATTTTTCATAACCTGATAATTACTCTTACTGTACATTTAATTCCGACATAGATGTCGTTATTATCAAATACGACTCATGCTTACGCAACTGTCGCTGCTTCTACATAGAAGGCTCCCCGAGCCTAGATATACGAGCTCCAGTCGCCAGCGGACTACGGCAAGGTTCCGCCATTCACGCAGGACCAGGGCGTACTCCGGCGGCCACGATTTACAATTTAGAAAGGAAACGCTACTTATACCGGCGGGCGAGTCACGATACTGGACCAATCGTGTCTATATCTGATCGGGTTACACCAGCCCTTCGCCTAGAATAATAAGCTCTCTGGGTCATTACTGCTAATATTACTCGGTTATTAGATCACCCAAAATTATATAACATAGTATTATAATAATTAAGTGGTTAAATAGTAAAAGTTTACTAGATCTAATATTTAAATTAGTATCAATTACATTACATGGATTACATAAAGGTAAACAATGCAGTAAGCACTTGTCCTAGTTGGGATTTAGTATTTCCTCTATAAAGGAATAAAAGTACAAAATATTTTTTATATTATTTTTGTACTCATAAGTCAATCCCATTCAATCCATTTATTTTAATGTCATTCCTTAATATTACGGAAGAAGGAAGTCAAGATGACAAGTGGGAGACCAAAATGCCGAAAATTCTGACACGGATCCTTCAACTTCTTTACCATTAAAAATGGTGAATCGCGAAACGCGGGTTTGAGAGTGATATTTGAATTCGGTGCCATAAGTCATCTTTCCGACGGAGAAATCAGGAAGGACTCTGGTCCAGTGACTAACCTAAACCTTAATCCATCTTGCACTGTGTGTTTTTTGTGTGGTTAATATTGTTTTGTTATATTTTCAAACGTTAAAACTGTTCTAGAGACCTCTAACCAGTTAGTGTGGGGAACCAAAAGAATAAGAATTATTCTTTATTCATGCCAAAACACATCGAGGTAATATCATCAAAACTATCAAGATTATCAAATGTTTATTACAGCTACAGAAGCAAACGGTTGCAATATTTTATATTATATCTATTAGTTTTTAAGTCCAAGTTACTGGGACGGACGGACTGTATCCATAAAACGTGTTACCTTGCACCCGTAAAACGGTTTTTGGTATTATTTTCCCTGTACTTCACTATGTATTTTATAAATAGGTAAGCAAAAGTAATGGAAAAATATAATAAAACATGTAAATTTTTTCATGACCAGGAAACACAATAGCTCATAGATAATTCTATCTTTGCGGACGACGGACGTATTAATGAAAAAATAACTACTAAACAAATATTTTTATATGTATGTAAAAGTGAACTATTTACTTTTGTTGTAGCATCGAGAGTTAAAATGTTTTAATATATGTTATAGATGTGGTAATGTAGGATTAGTTTTAAATAACTTTAAACCAATTCATCCCTTATTTGTTCATTTAACAGCAAGTAATATACAAATGCCTTTGGGCGTACATTGCAACTTTGACTGTCATTAGCAAAAACCTCCCCGTGAAGTCACTCCTGGCGTGGAAGAATTCATCCCTAAAAGAAAAATATGGTGCGTGCAACACATGACTTTTACTTACCTTCGTTATTGATATCAATTTGAGAATTATAAAACAAATTTAGAATCGAAAATAATTTATCAAAGAATTATTAACATTGGATTTTAAAAGAAACATGTTTTTTATTAAATAACCTATTATATTATTATCTACGACAACCAGTTTGTTTTATCAGTTTTTCATAACTCTTCGTTAAATTTTACAATAGTATGTATAAGATAATATTTTTTCTATAATCTTTAGCATTCCAACGTTATATTATGCATGTATATTACTGTTCTTAAGTTAGAAAACAAAAAATTGCATTGAAAACATATTTTTGCAGCTGTCTTCTTTACTTGGTTATCGAATTCGATTAACTTATATATTTACCTGTTTTTAGATTTAATAATCAGATGATATGGTGATTTTCATATAAACTACTAAACCAAAGGTACTTAAGAGGAAGAAGTTTTGAAATATCGGCATTTTAGCCCTGTCAGACTATTTCAGTCAGAATGAACTGACTGTAGCGTCCGGCGATGAAAAAAGGTGCTAAATGCATGAAATAAAGTAGGACTTCCGGTCAGCCTATTTTAGTGAAAATGTTGCTTTAACATATCCGGTGTATAGTAGTCTTTGTTGGGGCAAGGGGCTTTTCTCAATCGAAAAACAAACCTTTCCCCGTAAGACTGTTGGGTGGTTAAAATAAGAATGGAGAAAAAAAGGTGGAAACTTACCACCTGGTGCTTCCTTCACTTCGGCTTCACAGAAATAAGATCGATTTCTTGGTAACAGGATTATTTCACTAAAAAGAGGTGGGGGATAGTGTTTTTCTGGCTTTGAAAAACAACTCACAACCATAGTTCGTTCACACTCACTCATAGGAACATATGTTTTTTAAGACTCATAAAATCCACGCACATAAAAAACAAAAGAACATCTGTTCTCTTGATAAAAATAAATAAAATTATAATTAATTGTTAATTTGGGCTTGAACAGTCTTACATATGAAATATCAGATCCATACTACTTTTCCTTTTTGCGCTAGAGTTACCACACACACACACAGACCTTTTTGCGGAACTTGGCTATTTGGACTCAGGGGACCCTAAAACGTGTATTTCCGTTGAAAACTGAAATTCGAAAGGTAATTTTGGAACAATCTCTTCTTTTGATAAATTTTCATTTATTTTTCAAATATAATTGACGTTTCGGGGCTAATACACACGCCCCATTCATACAATCATTTCAATGCCAAGGACTCTCCCTCCCCTCCCCCAAGATTCACATGAGATATATATTAAGCTTGTTATAGGGGTTCATTTTTACGTGATTTTTTTAAAAATTCGAATGAAAGTTACAGACCCCCTGCCCAAAGACATAATCGTACCAAAACATCCACAACAACCCATGCTCTTGGGTTTTCCACATAGTGAGGAGTAAGAACCAGTACTTCTGGGGAGGTAGAGAACGGTGTTTTAAACGTACACAATAAATCCTTGAAAATTGAAATAAAGTTTCTAAAAACTAATATACTTAGTTTGCAGTTGTCTTTATATATATATAAATTATTGGGTTGTGTCACATAAAATGTCCGTTTTCAAGGTAAAGGATTTTTAATAAAAATACGATATGAAAACAAGATAATTTTATTCGAAGTATTTACCTTCTTTATCTACACATTTTTCCCAACGTGACACCAACTTTTTTTATCCCCGAACCGAAAAACTCTGAGCTTTGAAGTGAAACAAAATCTGAAAACGCACTTTTCACTTGATCATCATTTTCAAAAAGTTTTCCTTTGACGAAGTTGTCCAAATTCCTGAACAGGTGGTAATCTGTTGGATACAAGTCGGGAGAATATGGTAGGTGCGGAAGAACTTCGTAGCCTAGTTCTTTCAATTTTTGCACGGTATGATTTGAAACATAGTGTCTTGCTGCCGCTCTGTGAGATCATGAGGTACCCATGTATCGAGCTTTTATACTTTCCCAATACACTTTAAATGTCTGGCAACGGTAGATGCACTTCCATTTAGTTGTGCTGAGAGTCCTTTAACTGTTTGGTAGGGGTTTCCTTCTACTGTATGTTTGAAGACATCGATGTCTATTACGGACCTCCCTCGGGTCAAGTTTTCCAAATCAGTATCTTCAGCTGAAAACTTAGCAAACCAACGGCGAATGGTCCGTTCATTAACACTCCCTTCACCAAACGCCTTGCAAATATTTCTAGCGGCCTCAACTGCTGAATCGCCAAGTTTAAACTCGTACAAAAATATTACTCGAAAATCGTGTGTTTCCATGTTCATATTTGGAGGTATTCTAAAAAGTGGGTAATTGATTGGGAAGCTAATGTTTATAATACAAAGGTAGAGGATTAGTAACTGTTTACTTTAAATATGTAAACTTTCGGAAGAAAACAACATAGACCTGCAAAATCCTTTATGTATTTCAGAAATTATAAAAACGGACATTTCATGTGAAACAACCCAATATTATAGGAACGAGCTCCGTTTATCCTTCAGCTTCTTTATTTTCACGACCGTCTTAATGACTATGTTAAAATACAATTATTATCTTTTATGACATTTGATCTTTTAATTAAATTGGTTTTTATTTTTTTAAGTAACATCCAGTTTTATGTTACTTTCTAATTAGTTTTTTTTATGATATACGTATTTCTCAAGTACTATATTAGGTAATGGCATCTTTACGGTTGCAGCTTGTCATGACTTTCACCCTGCGACAATGTATCACTAATTTGATGTGCTTTTAACTGCCCAAGCCCGACAGGCGGTTTGGATCCTGAATCGGCTGTGGACAGCGCAAGGTCTTCGGAGCGTTAGCTAATCCTGGGGGTTAACGAAGGTGTCGACACCCAGCTCGGCTCGCTATTGGCCAAGAGACGACCACGTGACCTCCTGGTCATGACGGGTCCTGATGCTTGGCTATCATGCCATTGTAGCGCGGCTCTGTCCTGCCTCTGCGGCATGGAACTTGATTTATATCTTTGTTATCTAGCTCTTTGTTTATTGCGGCCTCTCAAGGGCGACATTCTAACGGAGTGGGCGGACTGCGTCCGGTATTCGATAGCGATTTGTGTAAAAAAAACGATTGCTAATTGATACAATTGCATAGCAGGGAATTGTGGACGTATATCACACGGACGTTGTACAAGGCCTCCGATCGTCGGGGATGTAAGACCAATGATTTCCATACCATCAACGCCTCGCTCGAATTCTTAAATTGGTACAAATAACAGAGCAAATTGTTTTTGCATAATTCATGTGCATTCATACTAGTGTAATCGGACCTTGATAATTTTGATTGGTCTGTTAATTCGTAGAGTTCAGCAGTCCTTCATAACAGACGTTTAATGTATGTATATATGTATATATATTACAATTTCTGGTATTTTACTACTTTAACGTAAGTCAGATACATTAATTGCCATTTTTTATACATTATTTTTTTTTTTTTCATTTATGTTGAAAGAGTGTAGTTACTATGTGATAACTAGTGTCAGTTACTGTAATGAAAGGAATATCCGAAAAACAATTCCTTCCTAAATGGCCATAGCTGTACCTTTATATGCGTGTGTCTTATTTAAAGAATAATTTTAAACGCCATTTAAACTATTTTGATCAGCATGAGCTTCTTCGACTTACGTGTTCTCTCACAAAAGTTAATATTTTTTTTTTAAATTTTCAATGACTACGTTATTTTGCGGTGTAGTTTTCGCTGTTGCGCGCCTTACACATTTGTAGCCCCTACCTTGGCCTCTCTCGTTTCTTAACTATATATATATATATATATATATATATATATATATATATTATATATATATATATATATATATATATATGTATATGTATATATTTATATGTATATGTATATATATATATATATATGTATATGTTATATTTATATGTATATGTATATATATATATATATATATATATATATATATATATATATATATAACCTTTGCCTCTACAACCTATAGAGGGTATTGGGTTCAATTCTTTCAGCGATCAGTACTGTTTCACGGTGATTATAGGTCTGTATCACGCTCAGCCAGCCGCCTTGTTCATTTGACTTTTCGTTTTCGTGCTTGACTTACCACAAATGGACAGACTTATATTCTCGATAGATTTTGTGATATATAGTCAAAGATAAATAATTTTGCTACTAATGACCGTACAAGCAAGGCTTAATTTATTTTTATTTCTACTTTGTTGAAATTATAATTAATAAGGAAAAGTTGACAGCCATATTTTGCAACATTAAGTACGGATATGCTTATACTAAATTAAAGGATGCCCCTTGCGTTCCGTTGCCTAACCAGAGCGGAGGATGGCGGTCAGGTTGAAGCCTATCCATGTGGTTTCAGATTGCAGTAGTTTGCATCCAAAGTGCCACTATAAGGCTGCATTAGCAATCGGTGCCCATCTTTAATCTATAGCGTGATATCCATGCCTCTCAGAGAAATAACCATTTTTTAACCATTATTGCCAGTAATGGTTTTACTGACCCTTTCGTAATGATTTTACCGGTCGCCATCTCTTACCTAACAGCTCCTAATTTGCGCTAAAATATGTTCAAATGATAGAATTGGGATTGCGTAATATTTTGTTGCTAGACATCCACGAAATTCTTCGTTACACAAGTTCTTGAATTTCCTAATTGAATATTTGACTGCTTCCATAAAATATAATGGTTGTTAAACTTCGCTCCATTTTTGGTCCGGAAGGAATTTGTTTCAATTGTTATTATTAGAAGAAAGAAATACGTGTTATAATTTACTGATCAGTAGCTATTAAGAGTGACCGACTTATTTCAAGTTGAAAACAAAGTTACGGAATATTTTAGTGATGCTTTCAAGCCTTTTTATAGCTTTTTATTTAATTTAGAGATTTTGACGTAGGTCTATTAAATAGGGAGCGCCGTGTTCTAATGATTAGAGCACTAGCCTACTGTTCTCTGGGTTGATATTTTTTCTGTTATCTACCCGTGGACGATCCAGAGGTATGGAAACTACCCAGGGACAACCAGCCTCAATAAATATAGTGGAAAATCTGGTGGCTGCGTGATCTCAGCCTGAACACCTTGCAAGGCCGATGACCGTGAAACATTACGAATCTGTATGTGTTCTGAACACAAGACCATTCATGGGTTGTAGAGGTACTTTTTTTTTTTAGATATTAAATAGAACTGTTATTTATTTATAATATTTATTACATTTTTTCATACGTATTTTTCCGCTCCGCTAAAATAATATATATTATCTTAACATCGACAATTTATAAATTTCATGTTACATTTAACTATTTTGATAAATATTATTATTCATGATGGAATCACCTCCCTTAGGTCACAGTTAAAATTATATGCAATATCCATCATTTTAATATAATTTCGTCAATTCATTTACAATATTTTGCTTCTCGATGGATAAACATCAATTTCATCAACCCATTTAAAACTATTTATTCATTCTCATATACATATATAATATAATCCTAAACATTTTCTTATCTGCATATTTTAAAGAATGTTGTGTTCGCAACACTAGACTGCCACTTATATCCGTTGTTAAAATAAATTTAAGAACTTTTTAAAAAAATTAATTTTCATTAGTGGTGGGTGATCAAACTCGTATTAAAAAAATATATATATATTATTTATCCGTGTTTTATCAACGCTAACATGATAATACGGATAATTTTCTCGAATCTAGAAAATTAAAGGTACTTTTTAGACTTTATGAATAATTAAAGCACTGTCGAAGTATAAAAATCAAAATCGAAATAACCTCCGCCATATTAAAGCCCATTAAAATTTAATCAAAGTCGTAAGGGTTGTTTTTAATAAAAGCGTAAAAATTAGAAAAACAAGTGTTATAAAGTCGCCCTTTAGTTCGCTGGTTTGGTTGAAATAGTTGCTGTGGCATCTCAGGCAATCTGCGCTCCTAAAATATGAAATTTCAGTTTTAGACAGCTTAAAGTTTTCGAGCTAGATTGACCACATATACACAGATATTTTTGCGGGACTTGGTTATTTATGCTCAGGGTACATTAAACGTGTAATTCCAGTGAAAATTCGAAATAGAAACGTTAGAAAGTAATATGTAATTCCAGTTTTGTTTTCGTGCTATAGTGGCCTAAACAGACATTTTTGGTAATTGGTTATTTCGATATCACTGTCTTAACATCTAGAGATTAGAAAAAAAATATGGTCGCTACGTTATGCCTTATACATTTAAGTGAATGAATGTAAGAAGCAACACATATATTCCTAACTTGTGAACATGTTTTTTATGTCGACTAAATAACGGACACCTCTCATGGCCCTGCAGTTGACTAGTATTGGCGACCTTACCTTATTTATCAAAATATCGAAGAGAATGGAGCCGAATATTTGGCCCAAGTCCTTGAGATCCTTTGAACTGCCACCACTTCCTATTAGAGTGGCGTGTCCTCCAGGCCTAAAATTAGTCGGACTGGATCTGCCCTAAAATCTATTGCAGCTGGGAAGTTCACTTCTTAGTGGAGATTGATAGTCTTCCAGGTCTCTATAGGATATTCAAGAATGTTCCCTTGGAAGGAATGGTATCTGAGAAGGCTCGCCACGGCTGTCGCAACGCCACTGTTGTGGAAATCTTCGGGATAGAGATATCCTTTTTTTAGCTGTGCGTGAGAAGTTCTCAGGCCTCATTAACGTTCGGTGTATTCAGTATTGTGTCCTTGATAGCTGCTAAAGGCATGATAGTGTGATATGCTGTCAGCTAATTTATAGCAATTAGTTAAATCAGTTTTATAAAAAATTTAAAAATTAGTCCGTTGTAAAGACTAGAAACTTCTCGCCGTTTTTGGCTGCTTTAACAAGTACTTGAAAAAAACCTCTCACTGGAATAATGAAGGCTGAGGAATATGGCTATACAAGGCCAATCTGGTTTACGGAATTGAGCTTTGGAGCTCTACTAAACCATGAATTCCTCTCGTGTCCAATCCTTATAATTTAAATTCCTCAATGCTCCTTTCTTTCTCACGAATAAACTCATCCCTAATGACCTTAATGTTCGATATGTTGTTGATTTGGCCCGAATCAGGTGTACCATTCCTTTCATTAAAAATCCATTCCCTCCATAATCCACTAGTTCCTGTCCTTTCATCCTATTCGATTCCTGATAATCTTCCGATGGGTCTAAAGAGATGATGTCCCCATGACAATGGGTAGGTTATTACAATGTCATTCATTAATATTTTCTTTAAATTTACTAGATGTATTACATAACTTTAAAAGTGGTTAAACCAAAAAATATTTAGACGTACTTACTACCATTAGATTTGTCCCCTTTAACTTGAAAATAAAAGCAGACAAAAATATAAACTAAAAGGAGCAAAAGAGTGTTTTCGCTTGGCTTGATGGGTAACACGTAGGGTCGGCACGGCCTTAGGAACGGGCGTAGAGTAAGGAAGAACTCTGCTGTTAGTTACCATGTAGAATAATTGCACCGACAGAAAAAAAAAAAAAAAAATGCTAATTAAGGTGTGTGTGAGTTGATATCGCAACCTACGGCGACAATGACCCACATCTCTCGTTTTTTATTGAGAAACTGGTTTCGTCAGCAAGTTATTCCTTCATATCCATTGTTAGAATTAGTTTTATTATGTTATTGTTGTACAGGAAACAAAACGTCTCGGACGACTATTTTTTTTTATTTTTATCTATTCGTATGTATTACAGTTTGTCACATTAGACAATAATAATATTGCAAAGGATCCCATTCATACAATATTTACAATATAAACAAAAGAAATGTCATATTACATAAAATGAAACCAAACTAAATAAACGTATACAATAACAAAATTTGTAGATAAAATAAATACAAATAAATGAAGTTAACAAATAAATAAACAAAAAAACAAATCATGTCACATTCATACGTATGTACAATATTTACAATCAGCTAAGGAACACCGGACGGGGCTTGTCCCCTCACTTGTGGAAGGACAAGCAAAGTCCAAAGGATCCCAGTGTCAGAACTCCAGCATACATATTTACAACATATTCGTGGCCACTGCCGTTTCAACCTTCTTGGTGGGTTGTATGGATGAGTGGAGCTGGATAGGGATCGTGCTAAAGGATTAGGATGATGAATGAGGTTCTGGTGGAATTCGGAAAATTTGGATGGAATTAGGTCTGAAATAAATGGAGCATTAAGGTCGTGGTGCAAGGTATAGTTGGATACATAATAAGGAGCATTTACTATTATTCAGAGGACTTTAGATTAAAAGGATTGAATGCGTTTGATGTTAGAATCTATAGATGTCTCCCACAGTTCAAGTCCGTAGGTCCAGACTCCGCAGGGCTCGGACGACTATAGAGATACATTATTATTTTTTTAGGTTTATTCATTTAGGATATTTACGATATAACGTATGTTACCTTATTTTAATTTAGGGCTAGGCAACAGGATAGTTGAGACAAGTGAAAGAACTCGCACGATAGTGACAGGAAAGGGGATGAGCGTGATAATTATCCAACAAAGTCCTATAATAACATCAAATATAACTTTTTAAAAATTATAATAATTAAAACAAATAGTTTTAGTTTTAACACATTTTGAATATAGGAATCATTTTAAGATATTGAACTTTTTTTTTTTCATTTAGCGTAAGATTTAGTAAGAGAAAAGTTAATATGCAATAAAAGGAATCCTAAGAAGAAAGTTTCTCTAAGCCCACAATATCATGAGAAAATGTTATTTGTAAGTTTATAATGAGGGAGTTTATGGTGATTCAGTGTTGCCACCGTACCTATCCTTCAAGTTATATTTTTTCATACTGTACATCTGAAAAAATACCGTTATTAAATTGTTAAAATTAATATAAAATCGTTATTAATCCACAAAATAACATTTTTATTAATTATTTCTACTTTTAGATTATTTCATAAAAACAGATGCCTCACTGTAAACTAACTGGTATTTTCATCTCGGCTACACTATTAAATAAAAATAAACTGAAATAATGTTGATTTATTGGCCAACTTATGTATCTCGCTTCTGCCGATGATGATTCGTGCGAAGCTAGGACAGGTCACTAGTTTAAGATAAATTAATCCAATGTAAAAATAAAAATGTATGTATCCAATTTCCTGTGAATTGAAGATAGCTGAATGGATGTTGATGGTTGCCTACCCTTCGCCTTGCTACTCGCATTCGCCCAGTCTGGCTCAGTTCCAACATGGCCCAATTTCAAATGTTGACCAGTTCCAAATCCCAACAGGGGGCGTAGCTCAGATGGTAGAGCGCTCGCTTAGCATGCGAGAGGTACCGGGATCGATGCCCGGCGCCTCCAATCTGTTTTTTTTTTTCTCTTTTTCTTCATCCTATATTAAAAAAAAAAAAAATGAACTATTATTTGAAAAATTATACTTAAATTATAAGTATTTCTATAGAAAGTTGTTTCATCCAAGTTAAATTTAAGCTTATCCCAAAAAATATAAATGATCTTAATTTTGATATGATTTTTTATCATTCGTTTTAGATGTTTCCAAGGAACTTTTTGTTTTCTTCCTTTTTTCGTTGACCCCACCTAGCCTTCGTAGGCTCTACGGGTGTTTCTCGGACCAAGGGGGATGGAAATTAATGCCGATATAAAAGCCTCCCTTCCAACGAGAAGCGAACTCTTAATTATTTTAATCTCAAATTGTATTTTCTGGTTGCTGGGCAAGCACGGATCGTTTATGCGCGTTAACCAAATCAGTCGGACAATGTGCCCTTAAATTTTTTAAGAAACTGAGGCAACCTTGCCATAAAAAATTGTACTCGTTCTAACACATTATTTTCTTCTGTTTCCAATTGTGTCAATGTTATTACACCCTAGTTCTAGATTTATTTATTTCTCCCTGTCTTCCTTTACGGCAACTCAGGAGTCGAAATAATTGTTAATTATTACATTCAATCCATCTTGGCCTTATACTTCTCTTGGTTGTTGTCTTCCACCACTAGGTCGATTCTTTCCTACACTGAAACGTACCGAGCCGATTGAAGTTATGCATTCGGAAAGAAGGCTAAGACAAGCTGTGTTTACCTTCTCTGACAAGGTACAAAGCCCACATTCTTTCTATATTGTGACCTTAAGTGCTTTCAAGACGGAGCAGTCCTTTTGTTAGCACTTAGTGTAAAACAATATATTTTAGGTTAACGAAATAAAATATATGTTATAACCAGTCAGTCAATAAAATATATATTTACTTTATATTTCTTCAAGCTTAAGTTGTTTCAATGCATATTTATGAATGAGTACTTATAACGTCCATTTACTTTTTTAAAATTTTTTTTATTAGTTTACGTTTCAAGGTCTAACCCTTTTATCAAGACTAAATAAAAATCACAAAACAAAATAAAATCATTGTACAATGTATGTTATAGTTGTTCGAAATAACATATTTATTACTCAAATGTCTATTTTAAATCTTTAATGTGTATCTTATTTTATGTGGAAATTTATTGAATGAATGTATATTTATATTTAATAAATAAGGAACGCATAGAAACTAATAATACACTGGCTCCCAATACCTTTTTATGATTTTTACATATGTAATTAAAAATAAAATAAAAATAAACTTTATTCACATATTTACATTTGGACAAAATGTTAACAATGATTTTGGATGAGTCATCCTTACAATCAGAAAATATTTTTGTTTTTTTGTGATTATAGTACATTAGCCTAATGGCAAACATATGGTGAAAAATTGAGGTTACTTTGCGATTGTAGGAAAAATTATACAAAAAACCTACGCATAAAAACTACACATAAAATAATTGAGAATACATAAAATATTTAAAGATACATGAAATAATTGAAAATACATAAAATAATTGAAAATACATGAAATAATTGAAAATACATAAATTAATAGAAAATACATAATATGATTGAAGATTATAAAATTTATAACATAAGAAAGTAAGTTAATTTAATAATACATGTTTTGTTCTCTTATGAGTATATCGTTTTAGTGAAAATTTATTGTAATTACCGATTTCTTTTATTAATGGGTTTTTAGAGACTGGAGTTTTACTGAAGTAAGAAGCTGTTTGTGAATGGACAAGTTGTTTGATTGTAGGAAGCTGCAAGTCTTGGAGCATTGATGATATTTTCGTGTATCGGGGAAATTATTAATTATCCGCATTGACAAGTTTTGAATTCTCTCGAGTTTATGGAAGTTAGTCGAGCAGGATGAGCTCCAGACTGGAGAGGCATATGTGATTAACGGGCGAATGACTGATTTATATATTGTTAATTTGTTTTGAGTACTCAAACGGGATTTTCTATTAAAGTAAGGAAACATTTTGTATATTATTTTTTTCGCCTTGTCAATTTTTCTGTTGATGTGGTCGGTGAAAGTAAGTGATTTGTCTAAAGTAAGGCCTAAGTACTGTACAGATTTTGACCATGGGATGAGAGCTGAATTTAACTTAATTTGGTGGTTTATTTTTGAGCGACGTTTAGTGAACAGGATTGCTTCAGATTTGGTGGGATTAATTTTCAATTTCCATTTGTTGCAATACTTGTTAAATTGTTTAAAGTATTGTTGTAAGCGATTTACTACAGTATCAATACGATATGATGAAGTATACAATGCAGTGTCATCGGCGTATAAAGACCTCGTCACAAATGGGTTGGTCGGTAGGTCGGAAATGAACAAATTAAAAAGAATTGGAGATAAGCAAGAGCCTTGGGGAAGACCCACCGAGATAGGGAGAGTATCGGAAGTAGATTTGCCAACTTGAATATAAAACTGTCTATTTGATAAATATGAGTGAATAATGTGAATCAGGTATGGCGGAAAATTATATGAGATTAATTTGTATATGAGTCCGGAGTGCCACACAGTATCAAATGCTTTTTCTAGGTCCAGAAGGAGCATACCGGTATGTTTGCGTTCGTTAAAGGCTTTAGTGATGAAGTCAGTGAGTCGTGCCAATTGGTCAACGGTGGAGTGATGTTCCCTAAAACCAAATTGTTCATCTATTAGTAAATTATTTAGTCTAATATGCTTGTTAATTCGTTTGAGTATTAGTTTTTCTAGAATTTTGGATAGTATATTTAGTAGACTTATAGGTCTGTAGTTCGAAACATTACTATGGTCTTTATTTGGTTTTTTTATAACTATAGTTTTGGAAGTTTTCCAGACTATGGGGAAGTAACTAAATCTTAATATGGAATTAAATATTTTGGTTAAAAAATAAATAGATTTTCGGCTTAAATTTTTTATTACTAGGGAGGGAATGCTATCATCGCCTGGGGATTTTTTAGGTTTTAGACCTTTAATGATTTTTCCGGTTTCTTTTGGAGAGATAGATGAGAAATTAACAGTAAGAGGTGATTTTAAATAATCGCGGACGGATTTCTGAATTTTTCGGTTGTGGTGATTTGATCCAAAGAGAGAAGTAATTGAGGGAGTTGTTTGGAAATGCTTGGCTAATAGTTGAGCTTTATCTCTGTCCAGATATGCATAGCCGTCATTATTTTTTAAAGGAGGAATTTTCAGAGACTGCTTAGTTAAATTCTTGTGAATTTTCCACATTTTATTATCCCCTGGCTGACAGGATTTTAAAACCGTAGCCCAGTTTTCGTTTTTCCAATTATTAAGACGTGTTTTAATATAACTATTTAGTTTATTATAGACTAATTTGGTTTTTGGGTTATTATTACGTTGGAAGTATCTTTTTAATCTATTTTTAATGTATATTAGGGCTCTGAGTCGGTAGGGTAAATCATTATGATAATGTGGATGGAGATAATGTTGTGGAATGGATAACGACATGGATAATTTGATATGTTTATAAAAATCAATTAGAGTAGTGTCGATTTCTTTCGAATCATTTATGGTCGGATTTATGTTGATTCGGGAATCTAGCTCTTTCCTGAACTTTTGCCAGTCAGCGTCTTTGAGCGAAAATTTGAGTATTTTTGAAACTGTAGGTAGGGGAGATTGAATACGAAAAATCACGGGATTATGGTCTGAATTTAGAAATGGTAAGGAGATAAGAGGTGATAAATTGTAAATATTTTTCGTTAGAGCCAAATCGATAATACTAGGTTTGTAATTACGTTGAGTCGGTATATGGGTTGGTTCAGGCGGACTGTGTAGTTGAATGAGGTTTTTTTACTATGAAGTTTAGAACGAATTTACCGTTTTTATTTGTTCTGTTACAGTTCCACTGTGTGTGCTTAGCGTTTAGGTCTCCAAAGATGATCACTTGTTTATTTAATTTGAATAGTTTAGTCATGTCTGGAATATTTATTTTATTTGGCGGGATGTACACAGATATTACAGTGGTTGATTTATTGTTAATAATTGTATTAATCGCAACGGCTTCGGTAGACATTAAGTCAGGAGCTTGTATAAAATGGTGCTGGACATCGGAACGGACTAAGAGCATGACGCCCCCACCTGCTCTGCTACGATCTCGTCTATAAATGACATATCCCGGAAGCGAGAAACGATCAGTTTCAGAAAGACGAGTTTCACAAACAGAGACTAAATGGGGTTGATTATGATTTAAAAATAATTTAAATTCTACGTCGTTTCCGCGAATAGTTTGTGCGTTCCACATCATAAATTTAATTTTACTATTGTCACTAGTCATTAGAAATTTTTGAATGAGTTGTGGCATCTATTATAACGTTAAGGAGAAAGCTTGTTGTGTAGAGTACGGGATATAATCGCTGATTTTAAGTTTTGTTGAATTAAGGCCAAGGCAAAAGTTGTTTATATCGCCGCCTTTACAATTGTAATTTAACAAGACAGTGTATATAAACAACTTTACAACGCTAACACTCATAAGAGATTTGAATATATAATTATTATGAATATATTTGCACAATACGATGACCATTAATCAAACATAGAAAGTATGCCTTCTACTAGAATAAAGATTTTTGACATACCGTCTTCGGTGCTTTTTAGTTGTGATAAAATTTTTTTGAAGTTTGTAATTAATTTACTTACATTAAATAGATTAAACATACCTTTTATTTCTTTAAAACAGTCAGACATCGTAGGTTCATTAGGGTTGTTGTTGACGGTTTTCGGAGAGAACGTGTTTTGAGGCCACGGTGATTTCGGGGTTGGTAGTACTGGAAATTCTTGATCGCTTTGTGTAAATGTTTTTCGTGGAATCGCTCGTAGTGCAGGGTTTTTTTTGCTTAGCTGTAGTTCGAGATTTCTTTGGTATTTGGAGCATTGCGTGGAGTTTGAAAAATGTTCATCAGAGCAATTGCAGCATTTGGGTTTGAAACCGTCAATTAATGTATTTGGACAATTCTTTGAAAGATGTTCTCCGGCACATTTCAGACATCTTGGATTTTTGAAGCAATTACGTGCCACGTGGTTAAATTCCTGGCATTTGTAACATTGAATTAAAGTTTTGTTTGACCTATATTTCTCCCATTTTATTACTATGTTACAACAGTAGTGAAGGTTATTTACTTTGGCTAGCTGTTCTTTATTGTCCAAAATTATTATTAATATCGGAAGCTTTATTACCCCGTTTTCGGATTTTTTTTCCATTTGATAGATTTTGTGAATGGCCAGGCCTTGATTTTTTAGGTCGGACGAAATTTCTTCTATAGGAAACTCAGGAGGCATACCTTTTAGAATAATTTTTGGTTTTGTTTCACTTTTCGGGGTGAAAGTGTGAAAACCGAGGTTGAGATCTTTAAAAGCACTTTTTACAAGTTCGAAGTCTTCGCTGTTTTGGACGTAGATTGTAGTTTTATTCATGTTATATTTTATATTTAAGTCTTTTACTTTTACTTTTAAATCATTGACAGTACCACTGATATTGTTGTAAGATGAGTTAACGATTATTGGGGGGTATTGGCTTTTCTTCTGTTTATGATTTACAATGTTTTTTAAGATCTCCGTATCTTCTTCATCTAAATCTGAAAGTAAATCATAACTATTGGAGGTTTCAATATTGAACTCACCTCTTTTACGTTTGGTTGAAGTACCTGGTATCTGTTCTGCCATAGTTCGTGCTTGGCCCCCGATCGGGGCGCCCTTGATTGTTCTACTTTGATGAGTGGTGAACAATTAAAAACTAACAGAGAAACACGAAATTTACCACTTAAAACATAGAATAAGTTATAAAAATCCTAGTAAAAAATATATCACTTTTATAACCTTATATCACCAAAAACAGCTGTGGGATTCATTGACATATGTAATTATTAATTAAAATATAAGTTTATTTTAATTAATAATTACATATGTAAAAAACATAGGAAAGTATTGGGAACCAGTGTTGCCAGGGAAGGGTGCCGGGAAACAGTGTTGCCTCAAGTTTATATAACATTTACATTTTTACGTTTTCATGATTAATAATTAGTATTGTTGGGGCAAAGGGCTTTTCCGATTTGAAAAACGAACTTTTTCCCTCGTGAGACTGTTGGGTGGTTAAATTAAGAATAGTGAGAAAGATGTAACTAACCATCTGGTTGCTTTCTTCACTTCGGCCTCACGAGATAAGTTTAATTTCTTGGTTACAGAATTATTTCAACAAAAGGAAGGGTCTTGTTTTCTCGTTTAAAACAACTTAAATAATTCACCTACGCTTTTATAATACACATGTGTATTGCAACAACTAAACCAACCAACATTTTTAAAACAAAAAAAATTATAATTAACTGTAAAATTGGCTTAAACAAGTATTATAGTTAATTTTCTTATTAATTTTTAATATATGTGAACTATCTAATATTTGTACATGATCAAAATTAAATTAACGCTGTGGAATGCAAGGGCTGTTTGTTGTGTTCAAATTTTTTACTCTTTAACAGTTTTATTTGTGTTGGGCTATTCTTCTTTGCCTCGGTCTGCTGCAGTTATCCTACGATATTTCTGATCCTCAGCTTCTTGAAAGCAGCCACTCTTACTTGGCTTTGGTCAACTAAGCCGCCTTGTTCTGAAGAGGTTATAAGATCTTTATCTTATACCGAAGAGATTAGTTTGGTTAACATGACAGAGTATTTCAGTTTTGCAGAAACAGATCCCATTTTGGTATTACTGTCTTCAGTGTTTAGAGTATATCATTCATTCTACTGTAATGTGTAAATTTTAATTAAAAAATGGAAAATAATTAAAACTGACCTTTTCTGGAAAGGACAATCTGATTAAACCTCTATCTCTTGCAAACCTGTTGCATACGATTTTATTAAATGCACATTGAATCTGTCGTAGTTTTTAATCTGAACTTCCCAAACTTGTTCTGTATCCTCTTAGCGCGGAATTAAGATAATGAAGGTTTTGAAAATCATCTCTCGCTTTTATCTTGCACGATAGAATTACAAGTTTACTTAAAGTCTCGCTATTTCAGAAAATTGCATGATGCAGATGATTCGGAGTCGTAACCTCGGGGCATCCTTTGAAATCCTACACGCCAAGGGCCTGTTAACATCTTACCGAAGTGCGTACTAAAGTTTTCTTAACTACTCATTCCTTTAATGTTTTGAAATTATCTATCGATATATTTCATTTTCCGGCAAAACAAACACAGTCAGATTGTTTGAACCAGGTGCATAGGTTCAGAAGCTACCTCTGAAAACAATTACTGAAAATGTTTGCCTTAAGGTCAATACTGCTTTGATGTTCTCACGATAGTGACCTTTACGGTTCTTACAGTGACGCTTCTTCGTGTCAGAACTGGCGTAGGCTTGGGGAATAAACACAATTAAAATGAAAGGCTAATAACTGAAATTTTTTTATGATTAGGTTTAATTATTTTTATTGAATATTAAAATCTGTTCTTATTAGGACATTTATAATAGTTATTATGTATAATTTCATACAATATTTACAAAGTCAAGAAGTCATACAATCCTCAAACATACTGAGTGGAGTGGAGAACTCCAATATACATGTTTACAAGAGTTCTCGGGGCCACTGCCGTTTCAACCTTCTAGGAGGATTGTAAGATGTGAAGATCTTTTGTGAAGCTGGATGGGGATTAAGCCAAAGGATTGGGGTGGTGGTTAAATTTCTGATGGAATTTGGAGAATTTCGATGGCATAATATCTGAAATATTACGTCGTGGTGTAAGGTATGGTTGGTGACCTAATAAGGAGCATTAACCATTGTTCGGAAGACTTTGGATTGAAAGGGTTGTCAGAAAATTTGGCTGTCCCCCACAGTATAACTGAAATAACGTATTAAGATAAAATATATGGTTAGAATTGCTTTTGATTCCAAGCCCGGCCTTGATTTTTTAATTAAAAAAAATGAGATGCATGTATGTGTATTTATATTTATTTATTAATATTATATACTCATAAACAAAAAAAAAATCATACCTTTTAACCCACTTGTCCTCTTCCTTATTATCATGTGGAACGTTATTGTTGTCTTTTAATTGAGGACATTATTTGAAATTGTTTTGTTGGATTGAATTTCTTTCGATGATAATTTATTGCTGACAGGAACCGTTGGTCTTGCTGAAGTATTAAGGAAGTTGAACATTCCTCGGATATTTTACTGTTTTTGTTTTTTTTCTTATCTCAAGAAGATGCAGTATTCAGGTCGGAATTGATGATCTTATTACTATTCAGTTTTTGTTCTCTGTTTTCAAAAGATGTGGTGAGTACCATTTTCCTGGTTATACTATTTCAAACTTATTTATAAGAATAAACTTAACGATGTGAGGACTTGGTATTATCATATACGAGAAATCTGAAATCACTAGCTAATGAAAGTATAAAGAGATCTACTTGCAGAATGAAATAAAGATTCGTTCAATAGTTTTAGAGAGGTGAGGCGAAATGTAATACAGCGTCTCAGACTCTGATACGCGTCTCAGACCCTCTCTCTTGAAGGTCCGATAATGGCTCCGGCTGATAAGCCATAACGGATTACCTGGGGTTGCTCAATCTCAAGCAATTTTCTTCTTCGACGATTAATTAGCTATTTGTCTGCGATGGGGCCAATTTGGTCAGATCAGTATGATCGGTAGCAGCCAAAGCCGCCTGCATTCCCTCAGGTAACCCCCGGAGCCATAAAGTACTAAGCATGTCCTCTGGGACCTTCTCCTGCCAGCTGCGAAATCTCTCGCAGAAATTGAGAAGGCCTCTGATCGCCCAATTTCTGCTCTTTGCAGGAGTTTTTTTTATCTTCCAGCTATCTGACTGTCGAAGCTGAAAAGTACCTTTCATAGGGCTCATTGACAGGCGGATTACGAGCCAGATCTGCGACTTGTCTAAGAGTCAGAAAATCAAGCTGGGCGATAATCAGCTGAAATTTGCTCTTGCTATTACTCATCTTACATGGGCGGAATACCGCCTCAGCTTGAATGAACCACAGATCTGCTCTTCTCTATAAAAAGTTGGTAATCTCGCCAGCGCATTGGGGGCTGATGCTGACTCCACCTCCACTTTCTTTTCCTTCATGTCCAGCGTTAATATATCGAACGGTATGATAATGATCCTGACGGAAAAATAAAAGAAAGGAGAAAGAGAAGAACAATTTTTTTTTTAAACTCACCGTCGGAGTCACCACTTTAGAGGAGTGAGGGCGAAATAAATACAGCCTGGTACAATTGAGACAAAATATTCTTTTATTGTTCTGAAGGCAAAAACGGTTAAATAAAAGATGAATAGCAAAATACACAATAGAGGCAATATGAGGAGCGCACAATAACCGAGATAGATAAACAACAGCTGGTGAGAGGTTGCAATGGATTTCCCTCTGTAAAATAAATAATCTTTCTACTATAATAAAACACATAATATAAAATAATAAATAAAAATGAGCATCAATTAAATATAAAGAGAACTAAAATATAACCATGTTTGAGGCAGTGACAAATCCATTTCACATAACCTCTTTGCTCCCACCAGCTGTGTGTTATAACCTCACTCCCTCACACACATAAGGCCCGTCACAGGTTAAAAACTAAGTCAAGAATTATAAAAGTTCACTATGAGCTTTGGTTATTTGGCTAACGAAGTATCAGTGAAACGACGGTCCATATTGAAAACGTTGCTCACTAATAGACTAGATGTTACGGCAACTGATTGGAGCGGTCCATTACCTGCCCCTATTTATTGTCGGAGGGCGAATAGACAGACAATCGCGCTGATACACTTGTGCTCCTAATGAAAGGCCCCTTCACACGGCCTTGCCTCCAGTTCCAGCCTAACCTGGAGCCGATATATCTCGGCCGAGTCACGAGCCTGCTCGCTGGCTGGACCATATAGGGTTGTCTGGGGACTGTAGGGATCCATAATAGCCAATCTGTCGTAAAGGTTTGAATGTATGATTACTCTTGTGAATGTTATGAAATAATTTTAGCTCAAAATACTGAGAAAAGTAAGTAAGTACCGTTTTAGAATTAAAAAAGACGTAAGATATGCAATAATTTTATTTTTACATGAAAGCCTGTACCTTGATATACTTTTCTACATAATTTCCATGAATTTTCTTCATTGTATACGTTGTTTACTGAGTGTTTAAGATGCTTCCGACAATCGTGAGTCCCGCTGATTGTGAAGTACTGGCTGTTATACGATTTCTTTGTGCTAAAGGCGTAAAACCGATCGATATTAATCGTGAGATCGTTGTAAGTTTACGGCAAAACATTTTGAGTGATAGAATGGTAAGGAAATGCGTGAGAACATTTAATGATGGCCTGCACAAAGGTGCATGATGAAGATCGGAGTGGGCGTCCGTATTGCTAGTGGACTTTCTGCCTCGTAATGAGACAATCGAATGCAGCGTCTTATTGAGAGACTTAAAAAAACCTGCGTCGTGCAATCCAGAACAAAAGACGTGGCAAGTTGAGTAAGGGTATCGTTTTGCTGCATGACAATGCCCTCCCATGTGGCTAATCGGACCAAAGATCTCATCAAATTCATTTAAATAGGAAACTCTAGATCATCCTCCACACAGCCTTGATCTGGCGCCAGCGACTACCATTTGTTCCTGCACTTGAAGAAACACCTGGGCGGTTGGGCGTCTTCAAGACGATAACGAAGTCAAAAAATTTGTGATGCAGTGGTTAACAAGTCAGGCAGCAGAATTGTTTGAGGAGGGTATTCAAAAACTGGTGCCGCGTTATGTAGAAAGTAGATTAAGGTACAGGCTTTCATTTAAAAATAAAATTATTGCGATATCTTTGCACGTCTTTTTTAATTCCAAAACGGTACTTACTTAAAAAACATGCCTCGTATTACGTAGTTACTTCATGCAGTACAATAAGATATCGAGCTACTAGTTGCTCCAAGAAGGTTCTGCTGGGCGAGCCATCTTTACTTGGTCATTTGTTCTATTAGTTTTCATCTACAAACCATAGAGTAGGAAAACCTCAAGAAAATACCCTGACCAAAGAGGAGGAAGAGAAGAGAAACCTGAAAGACACCCTTTTTAGAGGCAGTATTTTCTTCACCCTCTCCTGGTTTCAGGATTATCTAGCCACCTAATACTATATCTTTTAACCTAATGTTCAATAGTTAATTAAAATCCAATACTAACCTAAATTTAAATCCTGGCCATCAAAATTTAATTGTTCAGGTTTTTCTCTTAATTTAAGTTTATTTTCACAAGTACTTAGTTTTTAGTTTCTATCTAGGCCCAAATTCATTTAATTAGTCTTCTCCAATTTCATACATTCTACTTTTTCAAAAGGTGCAGTCATCGATACATTAAGTTAGAGGTGATTACCCCAAACAGTGATAATACGTTTTCTTACACCCAAATATGAAGTTAACATTCTTGAGAAATTATTTTTAGTATGTACATTCTCTTATTATCTAATGCTGACCCCCAGATCACCAAGGGAAATGAAAAGAAATTGGGGGTATTTTAAGGAGGGAGGATTCGGAAACAATCTGGTTTTAGATTTAATATCTTAAAGCTACCAGCTTAATGGTGAGAGAAATGAACACCTGAGATATGAAAAGAATGAAAATTAATTTAAAAAAGATTTAAAATTTTAAGAATGGAGTTTGTTGCACAACCTGGAAAAAATATGATAATAGGTTATTGTAACTCTAGAGGTGATGGTTTCTTCAGCATTAGAGGTGTAAAGTATAAGGCTACAAAAGAGTTAAATCATAAACTATGATGATTTGTCAACTTTGTGTCTTAAAGTCTTATAAATTAAAGTTTTGGTGTCACCTGTGGTTTAGTAACTAGTACAATAGCCTTCTACGGGTTTATACCCGGCAGATGGCCATTGGATTTTGTAAAGGAAGTAAAAAATTCTTGGTTGTGCATTCCTTCAGAGAGATCGTATAATTGTGGTTTCGAGCCGATGCGTTTTTAGATACTCGTTAAATAAAGATCCCTATTCTAATTAAACCTGGATAGGCAAAATTTAGGGCCCGCACTGTAGCATCGTCCGATGGTCAAACTCCCATAAAATGAGGTTAAAGGAATTAGCAAACATTTAAATTTTCGTACAAAGTGAAAATATTGGAAGTAAAAACATTTTAGTAGCTAAATTTAAAGATAGCGACTAATATAGATAGTATATCCGTTTACGTCAGTTCTTTTTCTTTTCTATTTATCAGCTCGTGCGATCTTAGTTTATCACTGCATCGTTGTACATAAGATTACTATCTCAAGACACGGTGATAGCAATCAGCGAGAACTGGCTACAAAAACACGGAAAGCCTTGGAGGAGGACATACATATGGAGAATAGTACTAGAAAGAAAAAGATTCCAGTGTATGTGTAAGGCAGACGATGTGTCTCATTGGGACAGGCTACCTGTAGGAACTGGGCCTTCGATTTCGACCAACTTCCTATTCTGTTATATTTTTTAGAACTTTTAACCAGCATATTATTAGCTATAGACATGCCCCCTGATATTATACGTTAAGTAGCCGCCGGAACAATAGCACAAGATGTCGAAGCTCCTATCTAAATCATACCTAAGATACATTCAGTTACCGTTCCTTTTATGTGCTCAGGGTGTCTGATAAATGTCTCGTTTATTTATTAAGTTATTTAGCAGATACTAGACTTTTAGTGGAACAAAAAAAGTTCGTGTGACCATAGTCCGATTCTCTACGGTTAGGGGGGGAACATTTAATTTTGAGTTGCTTGCTGTTATAGTTTCTATCTAAAAAAATTTAAATATGTCCACTTAATGTACACACTAAGAAAAGAAGTGGTAATTAATCCATGACACTCTATGAAAACCACCGTCGCAAGAAAAGGTTTCCACGTATAGGAAGTCATACATTAAAACTGACAACTCGGTACACTGTTATTAAATTGGGGATGGGTGTCGACACTTGGTTGGATTAGAATGTTGACCTAAGGGGCTGAGAGGAGAGGATGTGAGCCCAACTGTAGTCAAGGACATTTTTATCTCTCCTCTATGTCTCCTTTATATGCTAATATTTTATCAAAATGCCATTTCCTCTAATTAGCTACATTTATGCCCTCGGAAGTGCTCTTAACTACGATTTACATAGGCAACTAACTTGGGTCATTTCAGAAAAATTTTCAAAACTAAAAACGCTGCAATTATTACACAATGGCTTATTATTTCCTGGTACTAATATTAACTCTTGAAATAAGAGTTAGAGAGATTCTTTTGTGAGTATAAATTAAAAATGAAGTTTCAGATACAAATAAACTTATATTTAGAAATTTCGGAGCATTTTCAGTATGTGAAAAATGAGGGAAGTGTCTTTTTAAGTATTATTGAATTTTTATATTTTCTGTAACCATATTTCAAAAATATGTTGTGAATTGCGGAATAGTTGATGTTATATTTATTTTCAATAAATTAACAAGGATCATACAAGATTTGTTCATGGTTTTTAGTTTAAATGAGTTTTCCTTTATTTATTAGTAAATGATAATGAGTAGCCTCAATTCCGGCTTAGGAGTGGTTAGAATGTTTGTAATGATACACAGATTTTTAGGTGTAATTTGTACACACAGGCCAATAAAGTTTAAATCGATATAGCAAGTTTAATCATCAGTACATTTTTAGCCTCGTCGTGCAAGGTTAAATGTATTAACAATAATTACTCTGAATTAAACATTTAAATTTATTGAATACAAATTTATTAAAAATACAAACAAAAATGATAGGAAAATAAACAAAAAAGATTTCACAATTTTAACGTTAACTAAAGAAAATGAAACTTATAATAACTTACAATGAGCTCTTAACTTAAAAACAAAATGTCTTTTAGGCCTGCGATATCACTCGGTTCCCGGACTCGCTCGCTGTATAACCTTCCTTAATTAAAAAAAAACATGTGGTACTTTTTATAATACTCATGCGGTTATTTATTATCGATTATAGAGCTATCGAGCGCATCGCTACACATTCTTTTTTTATTTATAAACAACAATTTGTAATATAAAAATGTTTTTATGGCAGAACGACGTTTGCCAGGTCAGCTAGTAATTTATGTACATTTTTGGTATCAAACAAAGTCTTTATGTCGTACGATTCTGGGACGTTACATGGGAATACCGGAATTTCATAGACCCGTTATGGAGTCTTCACGGCCTAGACAGCCAAGATGCTAAAGAACCCAGTCGTAATCACAACCTTAGAGGTATATCGCGTAAGTACAATCAGTTGTTCGTGGTGATTAAGTGCATCATAACATTCAACTCTCAATGAGTCTCCATTTGCTCAGCTAATCTTGTTAGTTCTGATCACATTATCGATTCTTTTTTTATACGACGTTATTTTGCTTGTTACCTTTATCTTTCTTTTTTTTTCAGGTGGGTGGACAAGAAATGTTTTTCATTAAATTCCATCATCGTCATCAAATTTTCGAACCAAGCCACAACAAAATAGCTAAAGCGTGTTAAACGGGTTACAGTTTTGAGGGTGAAACAACTATATACTATATATGTGAAATGAAGAACTATATTTTTTTTAAGTTGAAAAATTGTACAAATTCTGTTTTAACTTTTAACCGCCTCGTTTAACTTTTTCACTCCCAACTTCAGTCTCAACCTTTGGTTTCGGTAAGATATTTAATCGAAAACAGCTCCGAAATCCAATGATTTTTACGTAAATGAGAGTTATAAGAGAAAAATTTAACTTTTGAGCTTGGTAAACACCATATGATTTTCAAAATTCAGATTAATTTAAATATTTATGGCTCAATTCTGCAATAATAATTATAAAACGTTTTCTGTGTTAAAAACTATAAAAAAATACTTCATTTCCTAGAAAAAAATTTAAGCTTCTATTTTTACTCATGATAGATAGGGAAGTGTACTTAATTGCGAATTTCATAAACAGACCTAACATGGGGTTATATAAAGATTCTATGTAGGGTTTAAGAACATTACTTAAAATATATTGCACGTCGTACCTACACAAACAAAATGTCATAACTCTAAACCTCAATGTTTCAGGAAAAATATATATATATTAGTGACTGAAAGCATCCTAAATCAGTTTCCTTCGGCTTTTCGTATTCGTGCTAGACATGCTACTCACATACACTCTCCCTTCCGTACACACACACACACATCTTTGCGGTGGGTACAAGGTTTTTTAAATGTAACAGTTTTAATTGATTTCTTTAAAATTCAAAAAATGACTTAATGCTTTGTGACCTCTCGAAGAATTTCAACATATTCATTTTACAAAACTGTTTGATGAAGCGAATAAGCAAGGTTTTTTTCTTTAATGGTTTTTGTAGATATTCTGATTGAATATGTGATTTTGTTAAATTCCTAATTGAAAAACTAGCTCTACAGAGGTCTCGATTATTGGCTTAACACAGCTGCTTTCTTTTTCGGTATATAATAACAAGAACCAAATCGCAAACGCGAAATCATATTTGTAGATGTAGCTTGTTCAAAAGAAGACATTTTCGTCTTAGTTGGCAGGGTTTGTATCGAGGCGTACTGAGGAACTGTCCAGAGTTTGGCGGCAAGCCCTTGAAACAGACAACCGGGATAGTGATCACGTTTATAAAACTAATGTGGAGTGAATGGGCGATAATTGTCTTAATAAAATATTTATGATACGCGTTTCTGTGTTTAATTTGGAAAGAATGTGTACTTTTCTTCGCTATGTCGTGATATTGGATTCCAAAGTGGAGTGGCAGAGAGCTTTTTCAAGTGATTTCTGGACTTTTATGCAAAAGAAAAAGTTTTTGATACAGTCGAGGTGAAAAAAAGAAAATCAATTTGAAAAGATAAGTTATTCACAATCCCAGTGTTGATTTCCAAGTACATTTCATTTGACTTATTAAAAATTTAATCATGGAAAACAACACCGTTGAAACTTTTCATGATTCGTGAACGACACAGCCTTATGGATAATGGCATGGTTTATAAATGAAGAGGAAGATCATACAGAAAGATGGTCAGACTACCAACAAAAGCGCCTCTTTGTACCCGTTTGCCTCATCTAAATAAGGATCAATACAATTACTTCTCAAAGTGATTTTTGTATTAGAGGAAAGTGTACGAGTAGAAGCTATCAATTATAAAGAGAACTACCATGGAGCTAGAAGTATCTGTGAAATCGGACCGAAATTTTTACACCAATAAATCAAATTCCTGGCTATTAAGGAAGAAAAAACTTGCTTGTTGGTTCTGCCGTCATTATTTCAATAATTAAATTGCCGCATTGTTGTTAAACATATCCTAATAATGTATAACATAATGACCTGACCCATAAATTCTAAATTGCTGGATTTAGCTATAAAATATGTTGAATAATAAACTCACTTGAAAATATTCTATAAATTATTGCTATTGGTTGGTTTTTTATGTTTACTTATTCATATATAATTTTTTTTTAATCAGTCACAAAAATAGTACTTATCGTTCTATTTAATTTTAACTCATGATATAATGCAAATGAAGATAAAAACAGACTTTATTGTATCAATGTACTGAGACAGCAGAAAAAAAAAACTCACGAAGCGTCTTGCTGCATCGAAGTAGTTAGAAATCCGTTCTTATTTTAAGTAAACGGTAGTACATGAGAGGGAGGGGAACAACTAAGCTGAGATCTTGCCCCCAATTTTCGGGTTCCTACTTTTCCATTTTGTTGAGCCTGTGTAAACTCCAGTCAGGTCTTTCTGTTACAGGGTTGCCCCACGGACAAAATTAATATTTTATCTTTATGAAGGATTATTCATGATGACATTCGAGTTTGAACATGGGTCCTAGTGATCAGTAGTCAAGTGTTCGTAACCACTGAGATGGCTGGTTTATTTATTTAAAGTAATTTTATGTTAATGTGGCTATTCGGACGATGCTGCAGTGGGAGTCCTAAATTTTGCCTTACCAGGTTTAATCTTCAACGAGTACCTGACATCGCACAGTTTTCTCATCCTCTCCGAAGTACGGTATAACTAAGGACTTTTTACTCTGATTTAAAAATTCTAGGACCACGCGTGGGTTTGAATCCGTGACCTTTGGCACAGAAGGCTGTTATGCTAGCCACTATGCTACAGGTGATCCCACCTCTGAGATACTGCGATCCCTTGCCAAATGTAATAAACCGTATTGTTTATTAGTATCAATCCTGTATTTTTTGAATTAATTATTTAATAAATACATTAACCAGATTATTTTTATTTAATAGGTGTATTATCACGGGCCGCTATAAGATATTAAGAGCTGTAATAACAATAAATTTCTCTAAACGTCGCTGATGTTTCACTTGAATAAGTTTCATGGTTTACAGGCTAAAATACAGCTAGGCCCTCGGTCGCGCGATGTATATCACTCGAATACAACACCGCGATTCAAGATATGTTAGCGTCATCAATCCTTATCCCTTTTTTTTGATGAGTGGATACATGTTGACTAGCAGACATCTTGTACTCGGTGGTCAAAAATGTGGGGTATGAAATTATGATTAATTGATCTTGCTACTTTTGGCTTGGTAGCATTCGATTGGAATCGCTATAGGTCATAGGAGTTTCATTATCTGTATATTTTCATAATAGTAATATATTTGTAATAATAGGTTGATCAGAGAACACGTTTATTGCTTATTATATGAACACAAACTATTTACAAGAGATCGTGTCTTCCAGACCTCAACCATTATTTTAATATCAGTTAAAAGAAATTGAACTATATCATGCATATTAGCACAAACAAATGTGAATTTTTCCCCCATTACTTTATTTCCGTTGTCTTAGCTTTGTTACAACTATAGAGTCTTTTGAAGATCTCTTATCAACTATTCCAAGAGCATTTTTTTAATCTAGGTAGTGTAAAGAAAAAAATAGAAGCTCTAAAAAAAAGTTAAACTGCAGCGTGATTGGTCTGAGTTAATAGAAACTTTTCAGGCGAACCCTTCACTAACAAGGGAAAAAAAAACAGAAGCAAACGATTAACAGCTTGATTCAGACATGGTAGTGTTTTTACTACAGTCCCATTTCCATAGTACTATCTCTATCCCGCCACTTGTCCGACCGGCGTTAGTTTTTTCTCGAAGCCCTGCGACCCTCCTCAGAGCCATAAGCTCTTGCAATGTGGACTCCTAGAGATTGTCCAGGAACGAAGCAATATGTTCGGTCTCCATTTATATAACACTGAGTGGCTATGCATTATACAATCTGCCTCCATTATACGATTGGCACACACGGGACCCACCTTGACCCGCTACCAAGTGATAGTCCGATCTCCTGTACTTGTATGCTTTGTATCAGAGCACGTCGTAGGCAATCTTTGGCGGCCTTGAAGGAGATTTGATCTGTGAAATGTATTAGCGGTTTTGCTTCCTTAATATTTCAATCACCGTTTACGCACCTCCAGTCCCAATATACTACTATTAGGTTCTTTCTAAAAATAGCCGAATTAACGAAATGGGTATTTTACAATTGATTGTTGTATATATTAATGGCGTGTGTTAAATTAAAAAAATAAGGATAACCTAATGCCTAATGTTAAAAAACCAAATTTAGATTTTCTCAGAACAAGGCATCTCTTGAATGCTATTGAAAGAGAATAAAATTCCCTTAGAGTTGCCTACTTCGTGACATTTGTCAAACAGATCCTCTCTGTCGTTAAAGGGTTTTCTAAATTTTGTCTTGCAGAACTAAGGAGATCGAAATTGTTAAACTTTAGACATCCGAGATTAGGCCAAATTTCTAATAAACTTATTCTCCAGAAAAAAACAAACCAACAAAAGAATTTTAATGAACATGTGGGCCGTATCACGACTCGAAATCCTCACTAAACTTCTATATCCTCCCGATTGCGATGGATTCCGCAGACAGGCCTGTCCAGAGCCTACGGACTCTTTCCATCTTGGCCGCTTCCACCGCCTCATGCCCCATTACTTTTCAGCCCATCAACACTATAAGCGGCGAAACACACTGTCTTATTAGCCGGACGGACCTAGCCCAAAACCTATCGCCTCAAAGCCGCCCACGTGTCCAAAAGCTCCACCTGTGCTGCGACACATCTACTTGGTACTGACCCCTTCCTGTGAGACTTTTCGACTTGGCTCTATATGAATTCTTCAGAGTGGTTATCGAGTTGAAACTGTTCCAGTTTGTGCTCGTGCCTTGGATCAGTCTACTGGTCGTCACCCTTCTGAGTAACCCCGGAGGAATCGCAAAGGTGGTCAGGTCATCGTAACTCTTTCGCCACCGCACACATTTTCAAGAGATAGTGACCGCAGGTATGGTCACTTAATCCCTTGGGACTGCGAACATTTCATCTATCCCTTCCACGAGACCTTCATTGCCAGCGTAGGGCCACTTGGCCACGTGAACCGAGTCCAGAATGGGTCTACAACTGACAACTTGGGCATCTTCTACGTGTGCTGCACCGTTCTTAATGGCCACTGTTGGGGCAAGAGGCTTTTCTGAATTGGAAAACTTACCTTTCCTTGAAGGAAGGACTGTTGAATGGTTACAATAAGAAGGTGAGAAAGATGTAAGCTTAACACCTGGGTGCTTCCTTCACTTCGGCTTCACGAGATATACTTAATTTCTTGAAAAAAGGATTATTTGAAAAACAAAAATAGGGGGGATATTGTTTTTCTCGTTTAACAACAACTCAAAACAAAGTAATTCACTCATTTTAGTGACATATATTTTTTAACAATTGAAACCCACGCAGATTATTAAAAAAAATCTGGAGCGCGCAACACACGACTTTCACATACCTTCGTTATTTATATCGATTTGAGAATTTTCAAACAAATTTAGAAACAAAAATAAATTGTTAAAGAATTATTTACATTTGATTTTTAAAGAGACATTGGTTTAATTAAAAAACCTATTATATTATTATCTACGACAATCAGTTTGTTTTATCGGCTTTTCATCACTATCCGTTAACTTTTACAGTAGTATGTATAAGATTATATTTTTTCTAAAATCTCTAGCATTTTTAGAGTATTATACAGTATTCTAACAGTACTTTAGAAGAACTTTCGAAATTTCGGCATCTAAGCCCTGTCAGACTATTTCAATCAGAATGAAATCTACATGATATTAAAGCCCACTAAATTTTACATTGATATAGCGAGTTTACTCAAAATCGTTAAAGCAGTTTTTGAGAAAATCGTAAATAGGTGCAAAAATGTATGGTCTTTTGGTTTGCTCATTTTGATGAAAAAGTTGCTGTAACATCTGGAGCGTATAGTAGTCTTAAATATAAAATTTCAGTTTCATAGGACTTACCGTTTCCGCCCGGGAGTTACCACACACACACACACACACACACACACACACACACACACACAGTCCTTTTTGTGGGGCTTGATCATTTAGACTCAGGGGATCCTAAAACGTGTATTTGCGTTGAAAACTGGAATTCGTGATTTTCACAATCATTACTTTCCGTTACTCTATATAGTAAGTAAAAGTAATATGTATATTAGGTATTTACAAACAGTCTGATTATCCTATCGCATTAGTTATGTTCAATACAATAATTTTTTGCTGTATCATAGCTATTAGTCTAATTTATGTATTATTGTTATATTTTCAGGGTATTTATTGAAATATTTAATGAAACTCTGACATGTGACGAGGAATATATGGTACTAATAGTACTAATTAAAAAAAATATTGTAGATTGTAAAACGTAAAAAAAAAAAAAAATTAAATTTATATTTTGCCCAGAAAAAGGGCAAGAGAATTGAAGAGAGAATACTTGGCCAAGAGTTGCCTATTTCCTGGCTTCTTGAACTGGCCCGCTGTGTCTCTGTCTTCTCCAAGTGCTTCTAGATTTAGTCGTCTTGTAAACTCAGGAGATCCGAAATTCCTAAATTGTAAAATAGTCCATTTATCGTGAGCGGTTACCAAATTTTGTCACGGACTACGACAGACAACGGCTGAGTCAAATTTCTAACAAACAATGACGCAAGAAAAAAACAAAAGAAGTTCTGAGTTACAGGTGTGTCGTATCACATCTGAAATTAATTAAATTTAAATTAATCGGAAAAATAACTTTATTTTTTAATTACCAATTAAAATTATGATCTACAATTATCACTCAGCTTTATAACTTTTTCGTCTTTCTACATAGAATTTTACTTTTTCTATATAAGATAATATTTTTTGTATACTCTTTTCAGCAGTATACTATAAATCTACACTAATATTCGGAAAAGAAGATTACCTAAAAAAAAAGTTTCCTCTTTTTACCTTTATTTAGTTATCAAACTCCTTTAAATATTTACCAATGCTGATAAGATGATAATTTTCATTTCAATTACAAATTTAAGAAGTAAGAAAAATTTAAATATTGGCATATCGCCAATATAATTTCAATGACAATTACTGACTTATTGAAATTACGAATGAAAAGAAATATTGACCTAAATTATATTAAAACCCCTTAAATTTTACATCAATTTAGCGAATTTAATAAAATAGTTTTTGGGAAATTCTTAAAGGATGAAAAATGCATGATAGAAAGTGTGTGGCTCTTCTGGTCCGATTTTGGTGACAAATTTGCTTTAACATCTTGGACGTATAACGTCCTAAATATGAAATTTCAGTTTCGTACAACTATTTGTTCGCGTTCCGGACTTACCAACACACTTTTTCGTGCTACTTGGTTATTTCTATGAGCCAATTTCTATTAGGATGATTTTCAGTGAACACATTCCACGACAGTGGTTAAATGATACAATAGAATAAGTCACGACTTTCTCCCTATAGCTTGAATAGGAAGGTGACCTGGAGAATGACCCGCCTCTGTTAGGGATAAGGAAGTCTCTCTTCTTGTAAACAACTCCTGCAATGTTTATTTTATTTATTATTTTTTTTTTTTTTTTAGTTTTTAAATTAAATACATTAATTCAAAATCTGATGCGTACCAAACAACTTTCACCTACCTTCCTACTTAAAATTAATTTATATTTATTTAATATTAGTTTACAATATTCAAAAAATTAAAAATTGGATGAAAAAAAAATTACATGGGTTATCGATTTAAACCTTTATATCAATAATATATATAACGTTGTTGTATTGGGTTGTGTCACATGAAATGTCCGTTTTCAAGGTAAAGGATTTTTATTAAAAATACGATATGAAAACAAGATAATTTTATTCCAAGTATTCACCTTCTTTTTCTACAAATTTTTCCCAACGTGACACCAACTTTTTTATCCCCGAACTGGAAAACTCTGAGCTGAAACAAAATCTGAAAACGCAATTTTCACTTGATCATCATTTTCAAAAAGTTTTCCTTTGACGAAGTTTCTAAATTCCTGAAAAGGTGGTAATGTGTTGGATACAAGTCGGGAGAATATGGTGGGTGCGGAAGAACTTCGTAGCCCAGTTCTTTCAATTTTTGCACGGTATGTTTTGAAACATGCCGCTCAGTGAGATCATGAGGTACCCATGTATCGAGATTTTTTACTTTCCCAATACACCTTAAATGTCTGGAAACGGTAGATGCACTTGCATTTAGTTGTGCTGAGAGTCCTTTGACTGTTTGGTAGGGGTTTCCTTTTACTGTATGTTTGCGGACATCGTTGTCTATTACGGACGGAGGTATTCTGGGGAGTTATGAAAACTATAGGGACTACCAAATCCTTATATCCCACCGCATTTAATCCACAATTCTTTGAAAAATCCTAAATGCTCCCTACTTTGTCATAAATATAACCATCCATTATTATCTTGCAGGAGATAGGGCGGTGTTAAAATATCTATCACGATCCTTTTTCCCTAAATATTTTAACCATTGAGGTTCTAATAGTCCTGTCGGACTATAAGAATCCGAATGAAACCTACAGGATAATTTAGCATCAGTATAGCGAGTTTAGTGAAAATCATTAAAGTTATTTTCAGAAAATTGTATAATTGTGCGAAATGCATGGTATGGGGTGCTGCTGTAACATCTTGGGCCTATAGTGGTCTTAAATATTAATTTTCATTTTTGGGTGTTAAACTTACCACCCACACACACACACATACAGGTCTTTTTGCAAGACTTAGTTTTTTGTACTCAGGGGACCCTAAAACGTGTATTTCCTTTGTGAACTCGAATACAATTTTTTTCACGATCGCAATACATCCCTTTTTATTTTATATTTCATATATATGTAAGTGAAAGTAAAAAATGTTTTCCCGAAAAAATTTTGAACGAGCATTTTGGTCCTTCAATATTTATTATTTACCGTTATAACTTTTAGAAATTTCTTATAGAAGAATGCCTCTTGGAAAGGTTGGCAGTTGAAGATATATTGCTGCAGACATAGGGTCCCGTTGGGCGTGGAGGTATAGATCGCAGGTCTTCCATTCCTCACGTAACCTCCTCCTTAATAAATTTATCTATATGGTATATTATATAATTGCGGATTCCAGAGGCGGCGGTAAACGGGAGGAAGGAGGCTGGCCGCTGGCAGTCACTTAGCCGGTGAAAGCAGAAGGACTCGCCTCTTGCACAACTCTTTGCGAACCTTGTGGTCACTAGTTGTCCATTCAATTTGGGTCGATATCGGATCATTACAGGCTTGTTCTACTTTGAAGGATACATCTTCACTGTTTGTAGGGGTTCTATCATAAAACCGCATCAGTGACCTACAATCAATGTCATGTGTGATGATTTTTTTTTTTTTTTTTTTTTTTTTTTTTTTGTGTGTTTTTAGTCAAGGTACTTCAGGTGGTTTTTAATAATAAAAGTTGTTATAAAGGAAGTATGTTTGAATTTTAATAAATGTTGTTATCCATGTATTACACTTAGCTACAGAAATCAATTTTCTCAAGAAACCATGTACGATGTGTACTTATTTTTCCGGTTCGGACTATTTTAGGCATATCTCTTCTTCGTTGTATCCGTAAACACCTTCAGAAAAAGCCATCACCCTTTTTAGTCAGTTTAATAAAAATATATATATATATATATATATATATATATATATATATATATATTTAACGCGTAAACTTTATAATTTTTGTTTAAAAGTTTAGTTTAATAGTAGGAAAAGTAATGTCAGAATTACTTTTACTTACGAACGTATTCTAATTTCGTAAACTAACATTTCTTGTTTTGTTTTTTTCCTTTTAAATATGAATACGATTTTAAATTTGTTTGTATTTTGTCAATGATCACACTGACTGAGAGACATCGGCTTTAATAATCGATTATTTCAGTTATTTCTTATGGATTATAGATCTTTAAGTTTTTTTGTTTTTTTTACGAAAACAAATCCTATTCGAAGAATGCAGAGTTCTATAATAAAAAAAAACTCTACTTTTATTGTCCAGGAGAATTTATGTTAAAACAGTTATTACAATATTTCCAGATTAGAGCTTCCAGACCGTTTAAAAGATAACTGTGTGTGATTGGCGTTATATAGTTCGTTCTTTCTTCTGCTTGTGATTTCATTTTTTACCAATCCTTGTATTTTGTAGAGTATTAAAATAAAATATATAATATCAAATGTAAACTGTTCATTATTTGCGTCAACATTGATTAATGATTTGGCCCATTACTCACGTAAAAAATCTTTTTACATTATGCAAAGTTATAAAAGAAAAAATATATGCTGTTCATAAATGGCTGTGATTATTATTTTTTGTTTACTTTAAAGGCAGGTTGAACGAATTTATATTATGTTGACCGCAATATAAAAAATAAACGGTATATTAATGCAATATCACTATTGCGTTATGTAGGTATATAACCAGGCGGACCTTAATTCAAAATGACCCGAATTCTAGGAAGAGATTCCATCCGTCGTATGCCTTATATGGGATATGGACGTGCGGGTCAGGATTTGTGCGTTATGGCCGAGTAGTGACCAATGGGCGCACCTGTAACAAGATAACGGCCAATGGGGTTCGACCTTTGATCCGCCTCGTTAATCAGATCTCTTTCATTCCCTTCCTACCCGCAATCTGATCTGCTCTAATCTTGCTTTCTACCCGTCTCGCTGATTTAGGTATCTGTTTTGAATTTTAAATTAACTATTCATGGTTCTCTTAATCGTGTTTATCGCTTTATCGAAAAGCTGTGGTTATATAAAAATTGCATAAAAACTAGATTAAGCCGGTCCATGTTTAGGATTCCTATAAGGAACAATAGGAGGGTTTGGGAATTAGGCGAACGTTCAAGGTTAAGTTATGTAATTAACAAATTGTAATAGGGTATTTATATTGAATAATACAATAGTTTGCACTCGAACGTTTTTCAGCCAATGCCCTCCAGACCAGATGTGAAAACAAATTATTGATTGTTCCACTCCTTGTTCGGTGTTGACTTAATCTTTTGCTCCAACTGATGGTAGCTTACACAAATGTGCGTAAGACGTGATAACCCTACCATATAACGTATCATACCGAATCACGATGTGGTCTCGGAAAAGACGACATCCAACACGGCCTGTTAAGCCAATGGGTGGAAAAAAAAAACTGAATGTTTGTGTCATGGTGTGTGTGTGCGCCTTCGCATATACCTTCATAAACAGAAAGAAGGCTTACTCCTGTGTCTAGTAAATGATCCCATAGTCCAGGAATAAGATGCATGGTTGACTACCTCATCGAACAATCTCAACGAACAATATCAAATTTTGTGGATGTAATTAGTTGACCGTTGAGAATTACTGGAAGGAATTAGTCCGGGTGGCGGTCATTAAATGAAACAACTAAATAGCTTTCAACTATTTTATTGTTAGCCAACGTTTCGACCCTCTTTGTGGGTCATCATCAGGGCGCATGGTGGGAGAATGGAAACCTATGGTGGGTTTCCACTCTCCCACCATGCGCCCTGATGATGACCCACAAAGAGGGTCGAAACGTTGGCTAACAATAAAATAGTTGAAAGCTATTTAGTTGTTTCATTTAATGACCGCCACCCGGACTAATTCCTTCCAGTAATATCAAATTTTAATTTCGTTTTTAATGTAAAATATTTAGGATTTTTTTATTTATTCTGCTATGAGTAAAGGAATCTATAAAATTTCGATATCAAAATATTTTGGCAATATAAAAGATTAATTTTCCAAACGAAATCCGTACAAAGAAAAAACAAACTGGTGAAAACACACGACTTTTACTTATCTGGACTGTTTTATAAGTTGATTTTAATAAAACTAATAAGTATCAGTGGTTTTTGCTAGAAGGTCTACCTCATAATTTTCGAGATTCCTACATGCGCCTTATCCAATTAATTAATTAATTAATCCAACAGCACATTGGCTATAAAACGTTATTTTTAGATTGTGGATGTAATTAGTTTACCGTTCAGAATTACTGGAAGGAATTAGTCCGAGTGGCGGTCATTAAATGAAATAACTAAATAGTTTCTACTATTTATTGTTTGCCAACGTTTCGATCCCCTTTGTGGGTCATCGTCAGGGCGCATGGTGGGAGAACGGAAACTCTTTTCCATTCTCACACAGTTTCCATCAACAGTTTCCATTCTCCCACCATGCGCTCTGATGGTGACCCACAAAGGGGGTCGAAACGTTGGCAAGCAATAAATAGTTGAAACTATTTAGTTATTTCATTTAATGACCGCCACTCGGAATAATTCCTTCCAGTTATTTTTAGATATATTACTATTATTTTTAATTGATAATAATGAGCTCAAACTACTATTAGTTAATATATATATATATATATATATATATATATATATATATATATATATATATATATATATATATATATATATTTTTTTTTTTTTGTGGACTATTTACAAATAAAAGAGCTTGTATGATTGAATGTAATTCGGCGTTAAAACAGATGTATTAAGAGCTAGTTTATTTTGTTTATAATAATAAAAATAAACATTGATTTACGACTCCAAAATATTGAATTGAGAAGATACCCAAATTTTAATGTTATTTCAGTTTCAATTTAAAAAAAAAAAAATTAATGTATGTCTGTATCATGAATTATTTACATTGTTTATATTTAATTGTACATACATATTTATTTCTACTGATTTGTGTCTTTGTAAAAGACCCTTATATTCTATGATTTTTCAGTTCTCCTGTATTTTTGACAGTCCTCGACTTTATGTTTTATAGTGAGAGCAGTAGTGAAATCCTGACACTTAAGGGTGGCTCCTGCCTACTTCTTCACTTCTCGACGCTAGGTTTAGTTCATTTGAAACCTGTTGATCACGTCAGTTTGCTATGTCTTGCCTAATGTCATCCGCTAGTGAAATAAATGATCTCATATTGTCTGAAGTAAAGGAGGCACTTTCAGTTTGCAGCAAATGTATTTTTTTAAATCTTAGTTCTGTTACAAAACTGTTGACCTTTCTTGGAGGAGGAAGGAGATGGATTGAGGTGGCTAAATGCTAGTTCCGACGGGGTGCTATCCCGTTGTTACGTAGTGACCGATGTGGTAACTTGGCCAAGTCATTAATGGTCCATGATAATTGAGGGAGCTGTGACATTTAGGGCTGACCTCAGGTAATTATGCAGGATGCTCACTAATTACTTTGGGCAGCTGACCCAGATACTTCGTGATAGCTCTAGTTTCAGCTAACTCTCTTATCTCGTGCTCTTCCTTCTCCGTTGTGATTTTTTATTTATTTTAGCTGTAGTAAAATTTATATTTCAATTGTTTGTACCTGTAAATATTGGGTTGTGTCACATGAAATGTCCGTTATCAAGCTAAAGGATTTTTATTAAAATTACGATATTAAAACAAGATAATTTTATTCGAAGTATTTACCTTCTTTTTCTACACATTTTTCCCAACGTGAACCAACTTTTTTATCCTCGAACTGAAAGACTCAGAGCTTTGGAGTGAAATATAATCTGAAAACGCACTTTTCACTTGATCGTCATTTTCAAAAAGTTTTCCTTTGACGAAGTTGTCCAAATTCCTGAACAGGTGGCAATCTGTTGGAGACAAGTCGGGAGAATATGGTGGGTGCGGAAGAACTTCGTATCCCAGTTCTTTCAACGCAAAGAAACGCAGGTATCAAGGCGTTTCAATTGGCTCAGTGAGATCACGAGGTACCCATGTATCGAGCTTTTTTACTTTCCCAATACACTTTAAATGTCTGGAAACGTCTGGAAATCTCTGGAAACGAACTGTTTGGTAGGGGTTCCCTTCTAATTATCCCGTCTATTACGGACGGAGGTCTTCCTTTGACTTCCAGAGCTTTGGAGTGAAACAATATCTGAAAACGCACTTTTCACTTGATCATCATTTTCAAAAAGTTTTCCTTTGACGAAGTTGTCCAAATCTGTTGGAGACAAGTCGGGAGAATATGGTAGGTGCGGAAGAACTTCGTAGCCCAGTTCTTTCAATTTTTGCACGGTATGATTTGAAACATGGGGTCTTGCTGCCGCTCTGTGAGATCATGAGGTACGTACCCATGTGTCATGCTTTTATACTTTCCCAATACACTTTAAATGTCTGGAAACGGTAGATGCACTTCCATTTAGTTGTGCTGAGAGTCCTTTAACTGTTTGGTAGGGGTTTCCTTCTACTGTATGTTTGAAGACATCGATGTCTATTACGGACCTCCCTCGGGTCAAGTTTTCCAAGTCGGTATCCCCAGCTGAAAACTTAGCAACCAACGTCGAATGGTCCGTCCATTAGCATTCCCTTCCCCAAACGCCATGAAAATTTTGTAGCAGCCTCAGCTGCTGAATGGCCGAGTTTAAACTCGTTCAAAAATATTACTCGAAAATCGCGTGTTGCCATTTTCATATTTGGAGGTATACTAAAAAGAGGATAATTGATTGGAAAGGGAATGCTGATACAGATTGGAGAGGGGGAGTCCATCGAATATGGATGGGAAATTGAGCAAAGCACAAATCTTCCTGGTTTCCCTCAATTCAACCGACAACATTTTTTTCCTATAAAAGATGTTCCCAGTCTCTAGGGATTACAGAAAGAAAGGGACCAGAGGGGAGACGTAGTTTCTTTACAGATTCTCGGTAATTGTAGATATTCCAGTTATCAGGGACTGTAATGAGGGGAATCCTTCGTTAATATCCGGAATCATACGATTTAGTCTCTTTAGACTGTCGTCAATCCTAATGGACTTGAAGTACCTTACCTTCGAATATTCAAACAAGTTTTTGGAATACCAGGTCTCCTCCAGTTTTAAAGATAAGCCTCCTAGGGTGAATTGATAGTCTAAGGTATTTAATAATTTCCGTATGTGATGGTGGGGCTGGGACTGTTGTTCTTTGCTTAATTGCAAATGTATAACTTGATTGTCGCCCTGTCCCATCACATTCCCCGATAGATGACATTCTTCTAGAGCTATCTTTATAATCATTATGGTTGTCACTGTCCAAGCTTTCTGCCTCATTCCCTCGAACCCTCCGTACTGGTTGTAATGGCAATAATCGCCTGCTAGAGGCTCCCCATCTGGGCTGATTTCCGGAGGTGTGAATCTGGAACTGAGTAGAACCATACAGCGATTAAACCAGTATTAATAGAACAGCTGTGTGAGTTAGTGCTTTCAAAGTTCTAAAAATTTGCCTTCAATTTATTGTGTCCGTATACCTTGCCGTTGAAGCTCTTGAGGAGAAATAAGTACATATTTGTTTACAGTATTCAAGGTAATTAATTACCAATAAGATTATAAATAGACTTTTCTCAAGAAACATTGAAGCCATCAAGGTTAGGTAGAGTTCTTTTGGACACTTAACTGCTGTCTTCATAAGAAACAGATATACTGATAAGTCTCCAACAAGATGCCCGGTGAATTGCTAGATTTGAACTACGCCATCAACACTTTGAAAGATGTGTTGGACTACAGCCTCTTGCGGAAAGATCTGCGGCCAAGGGTTGAAATGAGGTCTTGGAGAACTACGTAAGTGACACTAATAACAAAACTACTGCACTAGGGAGTGAATCAAATATTATGCCTATTAATCTAAAAAATAAATTTACATACTCTACGGTAACAAAAAAACCTGTTTTGAAAAACCAAAACCGACCGGCCCATCAAGCAATTATTACGCCTACACAAGATTTGCCACCGGCTGAAATTAAAAAGGAATTTAAATCATTGATAAATCCCAAAGATTTACGAATCCCGTTTCAGAAGGTGGTCGAAACCAGAAAAGGCTTACTAATAGTCCAAACAGATAGAGAAGTAGATCTCAACAAAATTGAAGACAGCTTAAAACATTCCACTAAACTCCGCTACCATAAATTAACAAAAAAAAAACCTAGGGTTATAATTAAAAATATCGAGGAAGAGATAACCCTAAATAACATTTCTGAATACATAGTGGCACAAAATAAAGATCTGCACATACGGGAGGATAAAATAAGACCGGTAGTGATTTTAACTATCAAGAAACACAATTTGAGGCATGCAGTGCTTGAAGTAGATGCAGCAACAAGAGAATTGCTGCTGTATAATCGGATTAGCCTGGCCCATCAAAAGGTTAATATTGAAGACTACTTTCGAGTCCGAAGTAGTGCCTGAAGTTCCATCACAGCAGTAAGGATTGCAGGGGGAGAGAAGCCTGTTCCAGATGTGGAGGAGAACATTCGGCCGATGACTGCACTTCTCAAGAAATCAAGTGTATAACCTGCGCAAACTATAACAAATTTACGAGAAGTCAGAAGAAGCGCTCAACAGACCACTCAGTATTTGACCGAAACTGTCCATCGTACTTGACAGAAATACAGAAATTAGTATCTAACACTGACTACGACATCCCTCTTCAGTAAGTAATTAACAATTAAACATAAACTCCTCACAATTCACTTAATATAATTATGGTACTTAGACAATTAAACATGTTACAACTAAACGCACATCACTCCAAATACACCATCAACATACTACAATATTACATAAACGTAAAAAATATAGACATTTTATTGATTCAAAAACCTTACACAAGATTAAATAAAATCATAGGTTATAACCAATCAGAGGTTTATCAGATAGATGATAACAATTCCAGAGCAGGTGTTATAGTAACCAACAAAAACATAGATGCCTGCATGATCTTGCAACATTCAGACTCCGATTGTGTATGTGTCGAAATATCATACGGTAAATCGAAAGTCATTGTTATCAGTGCTTATTTTGATATAACTAGGAATATTAATCTCGACTTGCAAAAATAGAAATTATCTTAAAAATTTTACTGAAGGAATTAGTCCGGGTGGCGGTCATTAAATGACCGCCACCCGGACTAATTCCTTCAGTAATTCTCAACGGTCAACTAATTATATCCACAATGATTAAAAAATTTTAGCTATGCTAATATCATAATCGGGATGGATTCTAATGCTAGATCTAAATATTGGTTCGACAAACAAACAAATGAAAGAGGGAAACAGAATCTTTTATTGTTGAGAACGACTTACTTTTAATTAATACAAACTCGGAACTAACGACTTTTTAAAGTCCGCGAGGCAGTAGTAATATTGATCTGACTTTACTAAACTCAACTGCTACTAGACGTAACCTAGTCAGACATTGGACTATTTCTAGAGAAACTAATTTTTCGGACCACAACATTCTAACCTACCAGTTACATTTACAAGGAAATGACAAAAAAACTGAACAAATAAATAGTTCTATATATTTGACGGAAAATGGTGAATGGGCTCATTTTTTGACTAACTTACGACATCAGTTGCTTAAACAATTTTCATCTCAAAGCTTAGATAAAAGTAAGGAATTGACTGACGAAGTAATAGAAGACTTGATTCTTAAGGAATTTCCTAATATCACTACCGATACTATAGTTAGCCGACTGACAATTTCCATTACAAAATCTTGTAATATTGCATTCAAAAGGTCAGGAAACTTCAAATATCGAAATGAACACCGATCAGTTCCTTGGTGAAATCCTGAACTAACTAACTTACGAAAACAGACCAATCGACTTAGGAAAATCTATCAACGGACTAAAACAGACGAGGAACTAAGAGAATCAAGGAAAATGGTGTACGTGAATAGTAAGCAGATGTATAGGAAGCTACTTGAAAATTCCAAAATTAAATCATGGAGAGAATATGCTAATAAATCAAACGCTTGGCAATGGCCTTATAAATTTGCGGCTAATAAGCTAAAATCTAGCTTATTGACGACTGTCCAAACTGAATTAGGTTTCACAACAGACACTAAACAAACACTGTCTCAGCTGCTAACTAAAATAATACAAGAAGATACTGTAAGTACTGACTGCGAGGAACATAGACGACTCAGAACTGAAGTACTAACCCCACCTGATACAGATGATGACGTTGACATCCGCGATTTTGAGGTTATCCAAATTATTAGAGAATTAAATGATAAGAAAGCCTCTGGAATTGACAACATTGATTCTCCTGTAATAAAAAAAAATAGCCGACACTTTTCCTAAATTGTTATCTAGCCTTTATAAAATTTTGTTTGCAAGAAAAGAATTTCCAAAAAGTTGGAAATTAGGGAAGTTAACTTTAATTCCAAAATCGAATTCATACTCTCTCAGACCATTAAGTATACTTTCGGTAATGAGCAGGGTTTTTGAAAAAAATATTAAAAAACAGATTAATGTATCACCTAACCACAAACAACATACTTAACCAACAACAGTACGGATTTCGGCACCAATCAGGAACTGACGACGCTCTTAGCGACCTGACTGAATACATCTCAAGTACACTACGGCAAAACAGGAATCTATTAGTCGTATCTTTAGATATCGCTGGTGCCTTCGATAACGCTTGGTGGCCTGCAATCCTTAATAATCTTAAATAATATGACTGCCCGAGAAACTTGTACCAAATTATTCAAAATTACTTTTCTGACAGAAAACTTGCCATTCAGACAAATTTTTATTATGTACAAAAGAAACTAACTTTAGGAACTCCTCAGGGATCAGCACTATCACCTATACTCTTGAACGTTTTACTTAATACAGTATTTGATATAGACTTACAGAAAAACACTAAATTAATAGCATATGCTGACGATTTGTTATTACTTATAAAACGACGAGATTTTGGCGAATTACAAACTGTAGCGAGCTAACACTGTCGAAGCTTACACATTGGACTAGACGCAATAAACTAAATTTTAATACAGAAAAAACCAAATACATAATTTTTTCCAAAAAAAGAACAGTTCCAGATTTAGATATTCGACTCAATTCAGTAAGAATAACCCAATGCGACAATTTACAATACTTAGGCCTACTTTTTGACAGAAAACTGAATTGGAGCAGACATGTGGACAAACTTTATGAGGACACTCTACGTATTATAAATGGACTGTCAATAGCCGCTAGAGCTACATGGGGCCTTAGATCGGAAATATTAAAAGTCATTTATGAAGGCGCTGTACTTCCTAAGATGCTCTACGCGGTACACGTCTGGCACCCAGCTGTACAACGTAAGAAAAATCTGATGAAGTTACAGAGGCTTCAAAGGTTGATTTCGATCAAAATATGCAAGGGCTACCGTACGCTATCATATGAGGCCGCGATACTATTAGCAGGACTGTTACCTATCCTACTTAAAATTGAAGAACGAACAATTTTATTAAATATTATTAGACATAAGATTGGCTACAAAGACATACCGCTGGATAAAATTGAAAGATTAACAGACTGCAAGTTCTGGCTACACCCAGCAACTACTTTATGGACAACACGACAATGTACTAATCTTATTACCTAGAACACTGACGGAAGTAAGTACAGCGATAATGTTGGTTGTGCGTGGTGGTTCCAAACTACATCTAGTATAAATGTCCAACATCAATACAAGTTAGAATCGTACTGTTCTAACAACCAAGCTGAAAAATTCACTGTACTGAAAGTGACAGAGTATATGACAAATGAACCTAGGCAAACCAACGAACGTATCACTATACATACAGACAACAAAACTTTAATTGACTCTATCAAAAATGTACACATACATGACCATTTGACAGACCAAATTAGGCAAAACGTATTACATCTTAAACAGATGGGGAAAAGAGTAACTCTAAAGTGGGTAAAGGAGCACGCCGGGATCGAGGGTAACGAACGGGCAGATCTACTAGCCAAAGAGGCTGCTTCCTGTAATATGTTACCTTCCTGCGATAAAGCACCTCTGTCTTATGTCAGGAGGGACATGACATCTGATTTTGTTGCAAGATGGGACCAGATGTGGGTGACCTCTACCAAGTCTCCAAGTTTACACAGATTTATACCAAACATAACATTACACGACTATGCATCTGTACACAGTAATGATTATAAACTAACACAACTAATCACAGAACACGGAAACACAAAACATTATCTCAAACGATTTAACATAATACAAACACAGACTTATGTGACGAAGACGGACAAATTCAAAATTTTAAACATATACTTTATGACTGCAAAATTTTTGACAGACAGATTTCATTTAATTAAAAATATAATACTTAAAAATGGAAACTGGCCAGAGACGGAACAAAATTTGTTCTCTAAATTCAAGACAGACTTACTTAAATTCATTAAAGGCATTGACTTTGAATCACTGACTAAAGACGGGCAGCGTAGGTAATTCTTTTCTGTTGACTAACATTTTATTTTAAACTTGTTATGATAGTTACTTTATTTATTTTGTTCTATTTCATTTGAAACATTATTCTGTAATAATTGTTAATGTAATACTACTTTCATATGTAAATTAATATAATCATATTATCGTTCATGTAGTATACCATTAAGGTATGGAACGGGATGTTATAATAAACGGTCCTTATGTGGGGTTACCCTGTAAGGAAAAAAAAAAAAAAAAAAAAAAAATATATATATATATATATATATATATATATATATATATATACATACACACACACAAACACACACATATATATATATAATTGAATAATCTCCAACACTAAATCAATTTTCGAAAAGAACTTTATTGAAAAATGACAGCTAGATTAATAATTAATCTAATTACGTACTATGTTTGAATGATTCTCACGCCAAGAGGGACTAGAGATTCTAACATTGCACTAGCCTGTACCTTTAACTAATATATATATATATATATATATATATATATATATATATATTTTTTTTTTTTTTTTTTTTTTTTTTTTTTCTAAAGATAATAGTGATTACCGTGATGTAGGCTACATTTTATATTGCTGTCTTCTGTTATCCTGCGAGGACTGGGTTAAGATTTATTTCAGTGTTACATGACGTACAGCAGTGATGTAATGTGTTTTTCTGTTTGTGTAAAGCTTAATTAAAAACCTCCTTGGACTCCTGTAGTAGATGATACAGAGACCTCCCTATCATCGGGCGTGGCAGGCAGGGTGACGTAATGACCTCGGTTCCTGTCCGCTAGTGAGTGGTCAGTGCTCATCTTCTTGCGCGTTAATAGTGTTAATGTTATTATTTTTCATTGTACGGCGAATGTTTTCAGTTTGTTTTTCAAGTTGTTAATTGTTTTTTTATGTTTTATTTCAGTGTCGTTTTTCTATTATGTATCAATTAAATGATAAAATGTATTATTTAAATAGTTTACAATTATTATCTTTAAGTTTTTCTCAAGAGCGAATAAATGGACATTTATTATTAACTAGACTCATGTTGGCAATTGAAGAGATTTATAATTTGAATTGATTTGTACAAGAATGTAAATCTTAAACAAATAGATTCTATTCTATTCTAGTGTTAATGTTGCGTATACTAATCAAATAATATTTTTTCTAAGGTATTTTGCTTTCTTAACGGTGTATTATTTATTTATATTATTGTTTTAATGATTACAACACAAAAATTGCATAAAAAAGTATTTTTGCTGTTTTCTCCTTTAGTTGTTTATCGAATTCGTTTAACTTATATATTCCTTATTTTTTTTAAATTAATGCTAACATGATGCTATGGTTATTTTTTTCAAATCTACAAAATTATTAGTTTTTTTAGAGGAAGAAAATTTAAAAAATCGGCATTTAAGCCTTGTCAGACTATTTCAGTCAGAATAAAACTGGATATAAGATTAAAGCCCGTCAGATTTTTCATCAACATAGCGAGTTTAATTAAGAAAATTGGAAAAAAAAATGTGCAAAATTAATGGTATGGTATAAAGTGGCTCTTCTGGTTAGCCGATTCCGATGAAAGCGTTTCTGTAACATCTCGGGCGTATAGGTAGCCTTTTTCAGATATATATATATATATATATATATATATATATATATATATTTTTTTTTAATACAAATTTTACTCATATATAGGTAAATTAAAGTAAACTTTGTAAAACTTTAAAAAGAAATCTGGTGCGGGCAACACACTACTTTCACTTACCTCCATTTTTAAAATCAATAAAAGAATTTTCAAATACTGTGATAAAAATACGTGAAACTATTAAAAAATTAATTAAATTGAATTTCTATAGAAACATGTGTTTTATTTTAAGATTTATGATGTTATTATCTAAAACAATCACTTAGTTTTATCATTCTCTATTAACTTTTACAAGCTCTTGTGTATTAGATAATATTTTTTCTAAAATCTTTAGCTTTCCAACGGTGTATATTACTGTTCTTATGTTCAAAAACGAAAAATTGCATTTCAAAAATATTTTTTTCTGTTTTCTCCTTTAGTTGGGTATCGAATTCATTCAATTTATATATTTGCATGTTTTTCATCAGTGGTAACAAGATAATATAGTTATTTTTATAGAATCAACAAAATTAAAGGTAGTTTAGAGGAAGAAAATTTAAAATATCGTTATTTAAGCCCTGTCAGACCATTTTAATCCGAATAAAACCTACATGATATTAAAGTCCATTAAATTTGACATCGATGTAGCGAGTTTAATCAAAATCGTCGGAACCGTTTTTGAGAAAATCGAAAAAAGGTGCAAAATGCATGGTATAAAGTGCCTCTTCTGGTAAGCTCATTTTGATGAAAAAGGTTTTGTTACGTCTCGGGCTTATATTTGTCTTAAATATGAAATTTGAGTTCATAGGACTTACCGTTTCCGCCCGGGAGTTACCACACTTACACCCACACACAAAGACCTTTTTGCGGGACTTGGTTATTTGAACTCAGGTACCCTAAAATGCGTATTTCCGTTGAAAACTGGAATTCGAAAATTTTCGCGATCGCAATACTTTCCCTTATTATATATAATAAGTGAAAGTAAAATCTAAAAAGCTTAAATAATGAAATGAAACAACAAATTAAACTTTTGGTCATTTGTTTCTCTCTAATAACTTCGACGATGTTATTTGTTACTTATTAGTTTATAGAAAATATTCGTTTCTTTAATTATAAATAGCTATTATACATTATGAACATATATTAATTTCAAATGTATATTACTTTCACTTACCTTGTTTTTAAAAACAATTTATGAAGTTTTAAATAAAGTTAAAGCGCGACGCTAATAATGTTATCTTAATTTTTTTTTAATCTACAAAATAAAAGATACTTAAAATAAAAGACTATTCTAATCAGAATAAAACTCTCCTGATCCCATTAAATTTTATATCTCACAAAGAACTTAATTTATTTTGATACAGAGTCGGACTTCTGACGTAATACTCAAAAGACTGGTTTTCAATATATTGTGAATTTATTGTTCACTTTTAAGTAACAACTTAATACCTCTGAAGTGCGTTCACTTGCTTCCACAAACCCACTTATATTTACGAAATTCAAATTTATGGCCACCCAAAAAGCTTAGCTTCAACATAATACGATTCCTGAGTCTATGCTTTCGCATGTGATTTCACAGACACCTAAATATGTCACATTTATGCCATTATAAACAAAACTTACAGAATTATGCCGCTTGAAAATTGTAGGTCACGCCTACTATTTTTTATTTTAGTATATTTCATTCCTGTTGGATATGTTTCGGCAAATCTGGTGATAGCAGTGAAATATATTATTTCTAATGGAAAATACTTCATAAAAAATTGACATCTCATTTTCATTTATAGTAAGCTACAAACCAGTGGTATTAATTCAAAGGTTTATTTTGTGATTTCAAGGACACCTAAATATGTCAAAAACAGCGTAGATATAAATGTACAACTCATATATGTCATTTAAATCATGAATTAAAAACTTATGCTTTTTAACAATTGCTAGACACACCGTTAAAGCAATTCTCTGACGCGATAGATTCTCTTCGGGACAAACTTTACTTTGAAAGCTTCACGATAGACCTTCAACCAGGCTAGAGATAAAGGAAATATTGCCATGAAACAAATCCATCAATCGTACATTGTTTATAGTTGCAAATAAAAAAAATCTGTTGCGAACAACACACGACTTTCACCTACCTCCGTTTTTAAAATCGATTACAGAATTTTCAAATTTGAGTGAAACCATTAAATAATTTGTTAAATGAAATTTCTGTAGAAACATGTGTATATTTTTATCTAAAATAATCACTTTGTTTTTTCGGCATTTTATCACTCTCTATTAACTATTAAAAGCTTGTGTATGAGATAATATTTTTTCTACAATCTTTAGCTTCAAACGGTATATCATACATGTATATTAATGTTCTTATGTTCAAAAACAAAAAATGTCATTACAAATATATTTTTTCATTTTTCACAGTTATATATCAAATTCGTTCAACATATATATTTAAGTGTTTTTCATCGGTAGTAACAAGATAATATGTTTATTTTTATAAAATCTACGAAATCAAGGTTACTTTACAGGAAAAACATGTAAAATGTCAGAATTTAAGCCCTGTCAGACCATTTTAATCAGAATGGAAACTACGTGATATTAAAGCCCATTAAATTTTACATCGATATAGCGAGTTTAATCAAAATAGTCGGAACTGTTTTCGAGAAAATTGAAAAAAGATGCAAAATGCATGGTATAAAGTGGCTCTTCTGGTAAGCTCATTTTGATCAAAACGGTTTTGTTACGTCTCGGACGTATATTTGTTTTAAATATGAAATTTCAGTTTCATAGGACTTACCGTCTCCGCCCGGGAGTTACCACACACAACACACACACACTTTTTGCGGAACTTGGTTATTTGGACTCAGGGGACCCTAAAACGTGTATTTCCGTTGAAAACTGGAATTCGAAAATTTCATGTTCGCAATACTTTCCCTTACTATATATTAAGTGAAAGTAAAAATAAAAAAAAAACTTTGAAATCAATTAATCTCTGTTATTTTCCAACACTTTGGTGACGATGAACTACGTCTATCGTCTTTGAACTACTATGAAAATGCGAATAGGGAGTTTGTCAACTGTTGGTTGTTGTAAGTCCGTATGTAAGGTTTTGTTTAGGTACCTGAAAAAGCTAGAAGCGGTCGTACTTTAATCGATAATCTTAAAATGATTGCAGTTTCGAAATCTATGAATTATTTGCTCAGCCATAAATCTGTGAAGCGTTAGTCCGTATGGATTTAAGTAGGTATGTGTATGTATTCAGTTCCTATCTAATTTTTAGTTTTCATGATTTAGATAGATGAGAGTATAGTACTTTCAGTCGTCTTTCTTTTCTGTTTGGCACGTGAGCCCCAAGTTATCCCTCGATCGAGTGTTAGTCTTACAAAAAAAAGGATTTTTTTTTTCTGATAAAATTATTTTTAGTTAACTAAAGCCGTATATTAAACCGAAAGTTTATTATGATTAATCGTCGGAATGGTGGAAATAAGGCTAAATAATTTAATTTAATATAAGATTTTCCTTAAATTAGAAATTATAACCATTAATAATCCACGATGTGTTATGATAATATTCCATATAATTATCTAAAAATATCAATCACTAATATTTTTTTTTATTTATATTTTTTTTTCACGGCCGCATCTAACTCGGAACTGCAGGCCAGTTTTTGCGTAAACATTAATTGTAGCGTTTAAAATACTGACCAGCCCAGCTACTGTAACTAGTTATACACTCGCTGTTCTAAGAAGAATTTAGTGACATTTGTGATGAAATTTTCTTCCAGTTTCCTCGTTCTGTAGTTCTAGGTATAGTTGTGGTTACGCATTCTCGTTTAGTAACGGTTGTCGTGTTGCTCTGCAAGAAGTGTGTTACCTCCTCCCGGTCAAGGTATGTAGCATCTACTCGCATGTCCACAACATTTCGTTTTTTAAAGTCTGGTAATCAAGGAAGCGGCGTGGTCTAGTGGATAGAGCGCTCGCTACTCTACTGTGCTCCGGGTCCTGGGTTCGAATCCCGGTTGTGACGGAATATTATTTATTCTGTTGTTTTAGCCGAGGGGCGATCCTCTATAATGGGGGAAAAACCTGGCGGCGGAGCGTGATCTCGGCCGAATCAGCTCATTGCACGGCCGTTGACCTTGAAACAGTACGAATCTATATGTACTGAGCCCAAAACTTCATGGGTTGTAGTGGCACAGGTTTTTTCTTTTTTTTGTAATAAAGTATTGTAATAAAAATGAGTTTAAAAAAATATATTATCCTATTTTTTTTTTTTGGATCAAAATATATTGTTACCTGTAATATATTGTTATCGCGGCCTCACTCGTGAATTTTGCGTGTTGATTTATATTTAGATTTTTTTGTTTTATGGTGAGAGTAACTAATATACGTATAACTTTGCTATCTGTCAATCATTTACACTTTCAACTACTTTTATGTACAACAAAAAAATAAAATCTGTTATTTTTCTCTCTTGAAATCTTGATTTGAACCTGTCCAAACGTGCAAGGACAATCTGCAGATGTGAAGAATCTTGTATGAATGTTGACACATTAGGAAGGATCAGTAACAACACGCCTTTCCTGACATGAGAAACCATTAATTATTTCAGGAGGTCTCGCATCCAACACTTTTTTAGTCTACCCTTTGAGGCACGTCGATTGTAGCTGTATCTCTTATTAGTGTGTTGGTATGTCCGTATATGTTATTATGAAATCTTAGATAAAGAGTCCTTATGCGTTCGTCCACTGTTGGTAAGTGTTAGTCAGTATGTAAAGTTTTGTTAGTGACGTACCATGGTGCATTTTTTATGAGTCGTAAAATTTTATATTTTAAAATTTGGAGCTTTTTTTCTATATGCCATATACTGTTAAATGTACATCTCATACGTACTAGAAGTAGGCATAACTATAATTAATCAAAACATTTTAGCTATTTAACATAATCTTTAAATACCGTAATATCGTGTCTATGGGAACACCAACACAAAGAATTGATTCCGATACTCAATATGTCTAAATACCATATATTTCTTATAAATTAGAAAATGTTTGCTAATATAGATCAGTTTTAGACGATTCTGCTTCAAGATGGTTAGGAATTTGATTGCCTTTCAAATAAGTACTTAAATTTTTTTCAGGAAATGTATAGCTTTTGAGTAATTCTAAAACCAATTTTTTTTTTTCGCTTTTTAGAAAACAAATTTTTTCCACGATTTAGAGGAGGAAGTTTTCTAAATGCAGCCTTATTGCAGATTTATAGGGTAAGATGAACCTTCAAGGAAAATTTCAGCTTCACAACCATAGTCATTTTTGAGATACTACTCTGACTAAAAATCCAGTAAAATGGTACCTTCTTTTATGAATATAATAATAATAGGCTTAGCGAACCCGAAGGTTTGATGCCGATACCACCAAACTCCGCCTGCACAGACTCGTCCAATGTTCACTGTTCAAGCCCAAGCCCGAGATCAGCCTTAACACAATCCTCCCATCAACGCTTCGGCCTACCTTTCGGTCCGCAATTTCGCGTTGTGCAACCTTCTAAAGTCCCCAGTGGCCTCATCTCTCTTCGGACCAAATATTTTACGCAGTACCTTATTTTCGAAAACCTTGAGCCGTTGTTCATACTTAAAAGTAAGCGGCCATGTTTCACATCCGTAAAGAACCGTCGGAAGAATAATAGTTTAATAAATTATAACCTTTTAATTTTTACACAGAAGCCGCGAGCTAAGTAATTTAGCTACTGAATAATAACACGCATTTTCCACCTTTAACCGGGACTTTATTTCTTCCTGGATTTCATTTTTCATTTATTTTATGAATATAGAATATTAAATTGTTTTTGTAATTTTCATGAAAGAATGACCAAATATTAATTATAAACGTTCTTGGTAAAAAAAAAAGCAAAAATATAATGATATTGCTTACTAGTTATGTTTTTAAAACATTCACTTACGGTGTAAGTGTAATATTTTTTTTTTTTTTTTTTTTTTTTTTATTCGTATATATTACAATTTGTCATAATAGACAATAATAATAGTGCTACAGGATCTCATTCATACAATATTTACAATATAAACAAAAGGAAAGTCAAATTACATAAAATAAAATCAAAATAAATAAACGTATACAATAACAAAATTTATAGACAAAATAAACTCAAATAAATGAAGTTAACAAATAAATAAACAAAACATGTCTCATTCATACCTATGTACAATATTTACAATCAGCTCGGGAACCCCGGACGGGGCTTGTCCCCCACTTGTGGAAGGACAAGCAGAGCCCAAAGGATCCCAGCGCCTCCCTCTCAGCCGCATCACTGGTGAGAGTCAGCGGAAGCTAAGTGAGGGCGCCACAGCCACAATCACACCGCACATGAGAGGAGAATCTGACCAGTGTCAGAACTCCAGAAAAGATGTTTACAATATGTCTCGGGGCCACTGCCGTTTCAACCTTCTAGGAGGGTTGTATGGATGAGTGGAGCTGGATAGGGATTGTGCTAGAGGATTAGGATGATGAATGAGGTTCTGGTGGAATTTGGAAAATTTAGATGGGATCAGGTCTGAAATAAATGGAACATTAAGGTCGTGGTGCAAGGTATAGTTGGATACATAATAAGGAGCATTTACTATTATTCGCAGGACTTTGGATTGAAAGGATTGAATGCGTTTGATGTTAGAACGTTTAGCTGTCCCCCACAGTTCAAGTCCGTAGGTCCAGATTGGCTTCAGTATTGTCTTGTAAAGTAACAATTTGTTGTCAACTGTAAGCTTAGATTTTCTGTTTAGTAGTCTGTATAACTGTCCGAATCGTCTGTTGAGTTCTTTTCGTTTAAGTCTTGTATGTGGGTTCCACGTCAATCTTTTGTCTAGTACTAAGCCAAGATACCGGACTGTGTCTGAGGAAGGAAGCGGTATGGAATTGAAATGAACCATTGGACAGGATTTGCGTCGAAGGGTGAAGGTGACGTGGGTGCATTTGCTTTCATTAACCTTAATACGCCAAGCATTACACCAGTCCTCGATAAGACAAAGGTGTCTTTGCAGGATTAAGGATGCTATTTCAGGATCGGAATTGGATGATAGGATGGCGGTGTCATCTGCAAATGTTGCCAGAAAGGTGTCAGGATGATTAGGAATATCAGCAGTGTAAAGGATGTAGAGGACGTGTCCCAAGACGCTGCCTTGAGGAACACCGGCCTCAATGGGATAAAAGTTAGAAAATTCTACACCACAGCGAACTCGGAAGGAGCGGTTTGAGAGATAGGATCGTAGAATGAGGTATAGAGACTGGGGTAAATGCGTTTTAAGCTTGAAGAATAATCCGGTGTGCCATACCCGGTCAAAAGCTTGCGCTATGTCCAGAAACGCACCAGAACAATACTCTTTGCATTCAAGGGCTGAGGAAATATGGTCTACAACTCGGAGTCCTTGTTGAACAGTGGAATGATGAGCACGGAAACCAAACTGATGGGAAGGAAGATTTTGTGATTCTAATATAGGCAGGATTCGTTTTAGAAGGAGTTTTTCAAAGACTTTTGAGAGGATGGGGAGTAGACTAATAGGTCTGTAAGATGAAGTGTTGCTGGAAGGTTTACCTGGTTTTAGAAAGAGAATGATTGTGGAATGTTTCCACAAAAGAGGAAAATAGGTGGTGCGTAGGATGCAGTTGTAGATATAGGTTAGGAATATAATAGCTTTCTGCGGAAGTTGACGGAGGATCTGGGGGGTAAGGAGATCATGTCCAGGAGATTTACGGAGGGCCAGTTTTCTGGAGAAGATATTTAACCTCAGAGGGATTAATAGCTTTAGGAGGTAGGGAAAGAGGTATTGGTGACAAAAGGAAGTCTTGTACTGCTGCGGTATGATTGCTTTGGGATTCCGGGTGAGGAGAGTGAATACTTTGGAGAGGTGTGCGGCGAATTCCTCGGCTTTATCTGTATCAGACGCAGCCCAGGAGTCATCACCACGCCGGAGAGGATGGGAAACTTGATGGGATTTTAAAATCTTCTTCGTGACATTCCACAGGGAATTGTCACTCGCTGACAGAAAGGAGAGGTAGGAATTAAAGGACTGGGAACGGAAGGTCGCCAACTCCTGCTTCAATTGTCTACAATAGAAGTTATAGGAGCGGCGATCTGTTGGGTGTCGGGTGCGCTGCCATAATGATCTGGCACGGCGTTTTGCATGGATTAGGTCAGTAAGGTGTTGAGGCAAATGGTTTTGGTGAGGAGTTATATTGGAGTGCTTAGGAGAGGAGGCAGTCCAGACAGCTTGCTGAATGGCGGTGGTGAAGGAGTAGACGGAATCGTCAAGGTCTTCTGGGGTTTTGAGGGTCGCTCTGAGGTTAATATTATCGGTCAGGATTTGGCGGAAAAGGTTCCAGTTGACAGGGCCTCGGATAAATGACGGTGGGATAGGTTTTGGAATTGGAGTGAGAGATACTTTTAGGATCAGTGGACTATGGTCTGAGGATAGTTCATCAAGTCGAGTTACAGATAAGTTGAGGGAGCCTAATCCGCTGTGAATGAAGAAGTCAAGTATGTCAGGATTACGGTTGGGATCGGTTGGCCAGTAGGTAGGGGAATCAGGAGGTAGGAGATTGAAATGACGGGAGTTGAGTGCAGACAGCAAATTTCGTCCACGAGAATTCGTGGTTCTCGAACCCCACTGTTGATGCTTGGCATGTAAGTCTGCACCCAGAATGAAATGATTTCCTAAGGAATTTAGAAAGGATACAAATTCGGTGTTGGAAATGGAGTTTTTGGGAGGGCAATATGCTGATGTAAAGGTTACCGGAAAGGAAAAAGTTTTGATTACTATGGCGGTGGTTTGTAGGAAATCATAGGTAGGAAGTGGGAGTAAGTGATGAGAGAGGGACTGGTGCACAATGACAGCAGTACCGGCATGGGCTTTGCCGTCTGGGTGGTCCGTACGGTATGTTACGTATTGGGGTATTTTGAAGAACTGTTTAGTGGTTAGTCTAGTTTCAGTAATAAGTGCTACGTCAACGTTTTTGTCTTGCAATAAAGCTGTAAGTTCGTCAGTATGATTTCTAACACCATTCGCATTCCATAGGAGAATGGATAAGGAGTTAGGTGAAGTCATTTAAGGATTTTTTAAGGAAGGGATTAAGTTTGATACAAGATTAGTAAGTAGTGATATTAGCGGCATAACGAGGGATTTGATTTCAGTGATGAAGGATGTCATCAAACTTGTAAGGTCTGAGACATTTGATGGAGGAGGAATATGAGAAATTTGATGCGGATGAGGTTTTTGAGGGTTGGGTAAATTTTGAGGAATAGCTGGTTGTGGAACGGTTTGAGTATTTTGAAGTGTGCGTTGTTCCGGCAGGGCCTCGGCCTCTTTGTTCTGGTTCTCACCTCCAAGTAGATGGGCAAATGTAACATTGGAATCAATTGTTTTTGAAGGTTGTCTTCTGCTTCTGATCGTTTCAGCTGTTTCATCCAGATTCTGAGGTTTTTGGTATCTGCTTTTGAGGTTCTTGTAGATTTGACATCCTTGTAGCTAGCCGAGTGGTCCTTGAGGCACAGAGCACAAACAGCGGGTGTTGATCTTGGTCTTGTACATTCTTCTGACTTGTGTTGTTCACCGCATTTCACACAGCGTGGTATGTGGTGACAATAACTTCTAGTATGACCATATGCCTGACAATTGTGGCACTGCACTATTTCTTTCTTAGTGTAAGGTTTTTCAACTCTTACACTAGTATAGTATAATCTATTGAGGTCATAAATTTTTTCGACTCCTGCTGATGGCTCCAAGTCCACAAAGAATAGAGGCAGTGGAATTTTATCTTTTAGGACGTTGGTGACTTGCCGCACTTTATAGCCTATCTCCGTCAGTTCTTCTTGGATAGCTGCTGCTGGTGTCGAAGGGTGTAGGTTTCTAATTACAACCCTTAAAGCTCTCTCCTGGCGTAACTGATATGTATGAAAATCAGCTTTGGTCTCCGTCAGATATTTTACTATTTTTCTGTAGGTTTCGGCGGTAGTCGGGGATATTTTAGTATCACTGGTTCTACTTATACAATAATAACTGTTAGGATCGGTTAATTTATTTAAATGCGCACACAGTAGTTGAAAGTTTTTAATATTTTTAACAAATATTGGTGGAGGTTGTGGTTCTTTTGGTATAGGAGAAGATTCCATTGTTTCTTTTTCAATTTGAAGGATCTGAAATGGGTTCGGTGTAAAAAACGTCGATTCTTCAGATAATCCTTGTGATGATGTGCTAGGCTGTGGTTCAGATCCTAAAGAGGTAGCTGAAGCAGTCGCTGGTGGAATCATTTTTTTATTATTATCACGGCGAGGTCTCTGTTTTGTGGGAGACGAGTTTGATCCTGCAGATCTAGATCTTTTACTTGTAACTTTCGAGGACATCACTTGATGAAAATATCGCATTGATTAAAAAAAATAAATAGGAATAAAGATATAATGGAATAAGAATAAGAAGGAAAAAAAAATAAATAAAAGAAAGATAACGAAAATAAAAGCAAGCCCGAGCTTGCCGAGCTAGCGGCAATCAGCTGATCAGTGACCCTCCTTTCACTTTTTCGTGATTGTACAAAGTAAATTATAACTTTGCTTACCGAAATTTCTCCAATATTCACTGCTGTAGTATTCCTGAGGTCTAGTGATGTTTTCCAGACTGAACTCAAGCGAATTCCTACTGAAAAAAGCAAAAATCTGAGAGACGAAGTAACGTATGACTGTTATCATCGAGCGCATCGTGTAATATTAGAATTAATTTTTCAATAGTATAGTTTATTTTCTATTAAGATTTCTAGTAATGCTTTTAGCTTTTAAATCCTTAAGGAGTTGTAATGACGCTGTGTTGCCATGATTAAGGGCCGGTTGGACAGTAATTCGCAAAACCTGAGAGTAATTGGAATATTTGTTACCTCATCGAAATGCAATGGGCCACTTGGGTATCACTACTCAGACCAAATGGTCTGGTGGTGAAATTGTATTTTGAAATATGTAGATGTCGTCATAACATCATTTAGTTGGTCCCAAGTAAATAAAAATTAAATTAGAAATTGGCTTTGACGTATCTATTCCAATTGATGACTAGGTTCCACAATGGAATTTCAGTTGGCGACATCTATCGTATAAAATATGTTCACCATCTCCTGTATGTGAAAAATTGTTTATTTTTATAGTCCTTAATTTTATTATTTTACCAGAAGCATATTTGCAAATTAAAATTTCATAAAAACAAATTTAAGACTCTAGGAAGGTTCTTCCCCGATCTTTCTTTAAGTCTTCAAATACAATATAAATAAATTCTTTCTATGTTCAATTGCTTGCCAGAGCCTTACATATTATCTGTTAAGAAATGACTACTTATTCTATAATCTAAGAATTATCTGCGTACGGTTTAACTTATTTTTTTAATATTTGTGTTAGGATCCCATAATTAATCCAAGCCAAAAAAAAATAAATCTATAAAATTATACTTTGGAGGCTATTGCTCAACTGCTTCCTTAACATATGCTATCCGGGGCCAATGTTACGTCGACAGAGAAGCATTTCATTAGCTTATAAGATCTATATTTTGGAGATGAGGGCGGGCGGATAGTGGAGCTTTTCGAAAGAGTGATGTAGTATTATGGTCTGAATTCCGGCGGGAATGGGACCTGCTTTAGGCCCGGTTTGGAACTCCTTTCCCTATATCCTCGTTGCACAATGGCAGCAGCGTCTTCTTGTGTTTCAAAATATCACAAATGTGGTTTCACTCTTTTACAATTAATTAGTGTTAATAAAAAAACAAACAAAAAAAAAACAACAGATAGTCCTTCCTTCGCTTCGAATCGATTACCATCTTTTAGGCATTATTTATAGAACCATTTAGGAAATAGGCACTATTTATTAATTCTGTTTCGTGTTATTTCTTCTCTTCATTTTATTTTTAATATTCTTTAATTGTATTTCCCATTATAAGGGAGCGGCGTGAATGTAAAATAGAAGACTAATCTACAGTTCTCCGGGTCCAATCCCGGCCGAGGCAGAATTATTTATTATTTTATTTCACCCCTGGAGCGACCATGGGGAAAAGAAACACTCCTATATAAAGTGGGTACCCGAAATCGTTGAAAACCTATTCACCTCCTAGCACGGGCATTGGCCGTAAAATAGTACAAATATCTTCAAGTACTGAACCCGATAACATTCATGAGTTCTAAAAGTCTCTATCTTGATAGCTCTACAACCCATGAAGGGTCCTGGCTTCCTCCAGCAGCAAGCGCCACGATTCCCTGTCTTGTGCTGCGGCTATCCAGCTTCCCACATTCAAGAAGGTTCGTGCGTCATTGGCTACACAATCCACCCAGCGCAGCCTTGGCCTCCCAACCTTGCGATGACTGTAAACGATTTCGATTAGTAATCTCTTTGGAGGCATATTGTCAGCCATTCGTGCCAGATGTCCTGCCCATCAAAGCCTCCCGATCTTAACGAAGCGGGATACATCAGTTTCACAATATAAATCGTACAGCTCTCTGTTGCTCCTCCGCCTCCATTCATTATTTTCATAAACACCGCCATATATTCGGCGCAACACTTTCTGCTCGAATATAAGTAGAAGCTGGTCCTCAGCTCTTGATGTTGCCCACGTTTCTGTGCCGTAACATAGTACAGGTCGAATTAGAGTTTTATACATAGTTACCTTTGTTCGCCTAGTCACATGACGGCTGCAGAAATGTTTTCGAAGCCCAAAATAGCAACGATTTGCGGCTAGTATTCTTCTTTTTATCTCAGCTGCGGTTTCGTTGTTGTGATTCACTAAAGACCCCAAGTATACAAATTGGAAAACATGCTCAAACTTGTACTGTCTAAAAGAAACCTTGGTGCCAAATAATCCTGGAACTTCATCCGAAATCATATACTTCGTCTTATCTTCGTTCACAACGAGTCCTGTGCGTTTCGCTGCAGCTTCTAAAAGTTGTAAAAGTACTGGTGTTTTATTTATTTTATTGTTTTGTTTGTTTTTTTTCCATTTAGTCTTATTGATTATTTAGTTCATGGAACTCTAGAAGATTCTAATTTATATCTATAAAAGAAAGTGCTATTTCACTCGATTTTCTGGTCATCGTAGTTTCTCAAAAACGACCATGGTTGTGAAGTTGAAATTTCTCCTGGAAGTTCGTCTTACCGTCTAGATATGCAATAAGGCTGAGTTTGGGAAAATTCGTTCCCTAGGTGGTTAAAAAAAATATTTTTCTAAAACGTAAAACAAAATTGGTTTTCTAATAACTCAAAAACTATACGCATCCTCAAAAACTATAAGTACTCATTTGAATGACAATAAAATTTCTAACTACCTAGAAGCAAAATCGTCTTATTCTGATCAGTGATAGCATAGATACTAAAATGCTTATAACAAATATATTTAGGTATTTTTCGTTTCATAGCCATGTTTCGTGTGTAGGTTTCATAGCCATGTTTCGTGTGTAGGTTCCAATCCATATGTTTCATTGTTGTTGGTTTTTAAAATGATCAATAGGCTGAAAAACCTCACCTAATACAGTTATTTTAAAAAACTTTCTTAATTCTCAGCAATTAAAAAAAAAAGAAGGAATTAGTCGTGTGCAAAGCTGCGAGGTACAGCTAGTAATATTATAACTAAGTGATTCATTAATGTTGTATATGTTTTTATCTATCTTGCAGTATTTCTTTTAATGTTTATTCTTGTCGATTGTAATATATCTCAATAAATAAATATTTAAATAAATAAAGATTTTTGTCCAACTGTATCCTTCAATTATTTTCGCATGTTGGCTCTTCCATTCTGTTTTTCTTCATCTTGTGATATTTCCTTTATTATTTTTATAGCCCTACTTTTATCCTAAATGCCTCTAATTGGTATTAAGATATTATCTTATTTTTTTTTTTTTTTTTTTTTTTTTTTTTTTTTTTTTTTTTTTTTTTTTTATTCGTATATATTACAATTTGTCATAATAGACAATAATAATAGTGCTAAAGGATCTCATTCATACAATATTTACAATATAAACAAAAGGAAAGTCAAATTACATAAAATAAAATCAAAATAAATAAACGTATACAATAACAAATTTTATAGACAAAATAAATGCAAATAAATGAAGTTAACAAATAAATAAACAAAACATGTGACATTCATACCTATGTACAATATTTACAATCAGCTCGGGAACCCCAGACGGGGCTTGTCCCCCTACTTGTGGAAGGACAAGCAGAGTCAAAAGGATCCCAGCGCCTCCCTCTCAGCCGCATCACTGGTGAGAGCCAGCGGAAGCTAAGTGAGGGCGCCACAGCCACAATCACACCGCACATGAGAGGAGAATCTGACCAGTGTCAGAACTCCAGAATAGATGTTTACAATATGTCTCGGGGCCACAGCCGTTTCAACCTTCTAGGAGGGTTGTATGGATGAGTGAAGGTGGATAGGGATTGTGCTAGAGGATTAGGATGATGAATGAGGTTCTGGTGGAATTTGGAAAATTTAGATGGAATCAGGTCTGAAATAAATGGAACATTAAGGTCGTGGTGTAAGGTATAGTTGGAGACATAATAAGGAGCATTTACTATTGTTCAGAGGACTTTGGATTGAAAGTATTGAATGCGTTTGATGTTAGAACGTTTGGCTGTCCCCCATAGTTCAAGTCCGTAGGTCCACATTGGTTTCAGTATTGTCTTGTAAAGTAATAATTTGTTGTCAACTGTAAGCTTAGATTTTCTGTTTAGTAGTCTGTATAACTGTCCGAATCGTCTGTTGAGTTCTTTTCGTTTAAGTCTTGTATGTGGGTTCCAGGTCAATCTTTTGTCTAGTAGTAAGCCAAGATACCGGACTGTGTCTGAGGAAGGAAGCGGTATGGAATTGAAATGAACCATTGGACAGGATTTGCGTCGAAGGGTGAAGGTGACGTGGGTGCATTTGCTTTCATTAACCTTAATACGCCAAGCATTACACCAGTCCTCGATAAGACAAAGGTGTCTTTGTAGGATTAAGGATGCTATTTCAGGATCGGAATTGGATGATAGGATGGCGGTGTCATCTGCAAATGTTGCCAGAAAGGTGTCAGGATGAATAGGAATATCAGCAGTGTAAAGGATGTAGAGGACGGGTCCCAAGACGCTGCCTTGAGGAACACCGGCCTCAATGGGATAAAAGTTAGAAAATTCTACACCACAGCGAACTCGGAAGGAGCGGTTTGAGAGATAGGATCGTAGAATGAGGTATAGAGACTGGGGTAAATGCGTTTTAAGCTTGAAGAGGAATCCGGTGTGCCATACCCGGTCAAAAGCTTGCGCTATGTCCAGAAACGCACCAGAACAATACTCTTTGCATTCAAGGGCTGAGGAAATATGGTCTACAACTCGGAGTCCTTGTTGAACAGTAGAATGATGAGCACGGAAACCAAACTGATGGGAAAGAAGATTTTGTGATTCAAATATAGGCAGGATTCGTTTTAGAAGGAGTTTTTCAAAGACTTTTGAGAGGATGGGGAGTAGACTAATAGGTCTGTAGGATGAAGTGTTACTGGAAGGTTTACCTGGTTTTAGGAATAGAAAGATTGTGGAATGTTTCCATAAGAGAGGAAAATAGGTGGTGCGAAGGATGCAGTTGTAGATGTATGTAAGAAAAATAATGGCTTTCTGGGGAAGTTGTCGCAGGATCTGGGGGGCTAAGGAGATCGTGTCCAGGAGATTTACGAAGGGTCAGTTTTTGAAGAAGATATTTCACCTCAGATGGATTAATAGCTTTAGGAGGTAGGGAAAGAGGTATTGGTGAGAAAAGGAATTCTTCAACTGTTGTGGTATGATTTCTGTTGGATTCCGGGTGAGGAGTGAATACTTTGGAGAGGTGTGTGGCGAATTCCTCGGCTTTATCTTCATCAGACGCAGCCCAGGAGTCATCACCACGCCGGAGAGGATGGGAAACTTTGTGGTATTTTAGGATCTTTTTGGTCACATTCCACAGGGAATTATCTCGAGCTGATAGAGAGGAGAGGTAGGAATTAAAGGACTGAGAACGGAAGGTCGCCAACTCCCGCTTTAATTGCCTACAATAAAAGTTATAGGAGCGGCGATCTGTTGGGTGTCGGGTTCTTTGCCATAATGATCTGGCTCGGCGTTTTGCATGGATGAGGTCAGCTAGGTGTTGAGGTAAATGGTTTTGCTGAGGAGTTCTATTGGAGTGCTTAGGAGAGGAGGCAGTCCAGACAGCTTGCTGAATAGCGGTAGTAAAGAAGTAGACGGAATCATCAAGGTCATCCGGTGTTTTGAGGGTCACACTGAGGTCAATATTATCGGTAAGGATTTGGCGGAAGAGGTTCCAGTTGACAGGGCCTCGGATAAATGAAGGTGGAATGGGTTTCGGAATAGGAGTTAGGGATACTTTAAGGATCAGTGGACTATGGTCAGAGGATAGTTCATCAAGGCGAGTTACGGAATAGTTGAGGGAGCCTAATCCGCTGTGAATGAAGAAGTCAAGGATGTCAGGATTACGGTTGGGATCGGTTGGCCAGTAGGTAGGGGAATCAGGAGGCAGGAGATTGAAATGACGGGAGTTGAGTGCAGACAGCAAATTTCGTCCACGAGAATTCGTGGTTCTCGAACCCCACTGTTGATGCTTGGCATTTAAGTCTGCACCCAGAATGAAATGATTTCCTAAGGAATTTAGAAAGGATACAAATTCGGTGTTGGAAATGGAATGTTTGGGAGGGCAATATGCTGATGTAAGGGTTACCGGAAAGGAAAAAGTTTTGATTACTATGGCTGTGGTTTGTAGGAAATCATAGGTAGGAAGTGGGAGTAAGTGATGAGAGAGGGACTGGTGCACAATGACAGCAGTACCGGCATGGGCTTTGCCGTCTGGGTGGTCCGTACGGTATGTTACGTATTGAGGTATTTTAAAGTACTGTTTAGTGGTTAGTCTAGTTTCAGTAATAAGTGCTACGTCAACGGTTTTGTCTTGCAATAAAGCTGTAAGTTCGTCAGTATGATTTCTAACACCATTCGCATTCCATAGGAGAATGGATAAGGAGTTAGGTGAAGTCATTTAAGGATTTTTTAAGGAAGGGATTAAGCTTGATACAAGATTAGTAAGTAGTGATATTAGCGGCATAACGAGGGATTTGATTTCAGTGATGAAGGATGTCATCAAACTTGTAAGGTCTGAGACATTTGATGGAGGAGGAATATGAGAAATTTGATGCGGATGAGGTTTTTGAGGGTTGGGTAAATTTTGAGGAATAGTTGGTTGTGGAACGGTTTGAGGATTTTGAAGTGTGCGTTGTTCCGGCAGGGCCACGTCCTCTTTGTTCTGGTTCCCACCTCCAAGTAGATGGGCAAATGTTACATTGGAATCAATTTTTTTTGAAGGTTGTCTTCTGCTTCTGATCGGTTCAGCTGTTTCATCCAGATTCTGAGGTTTTTGGTATCTGCTTTTGAGGTTCTTGTAGACTTGACATCCCTTGTAGCTAGCCGGGTGGTCCTTGAGGCACAGAGCACAAACAGCGGGTGTTGATCTTGGTCTTGTACATTCTTCTGACTTATGTTGTTCACCGCATTTCACACAGCGTGGTATGTGGTGACAATAACTTCTGGTATAGTATAATCTATTGAGGTCATAAATTTTTTCAACTCCTGCTGATGGTTCCAAGTCCACAAAGAATAGAGGCAGAGGAATTTTATCTTTTAGGACGTTGGTGACTTGTGGCACTTTATAGCCTATCTCCGTCAGTTCTTCTTGGATAGCTGCTGCTGGTGTCGAAGGGTGTAGGTTTCTAATTACAACCCTTAAAGCTCTCTCCTGGCGTAACTGATATGTATGAAAATCAGCTTTGGTCTCCGTCAGATATTTTACTATTTTTCTGTAGGTTTCGGCGGTAGTCGGTGATATTTTAGTATCACTGGTTCTACTTATACAATAATAACTGTTAGGATCGGTTAATTTGTTTAGATGCGCACACAGAAGTTGAAAGTTTTTAATATTTTTAACAAATATTGGTGGAGGTTGTGGTTCTTTTGGTACAGGAGAAGATTCCATTGTTTCTTTTTCAATTTGAAGGATCTGAAATGGGTTCGGTGTAAAAAACGGCGATTCTTCAGTTAATCCTTGTTATGATGTGCTAGGCTGTGGTTCAGATCCTAAAGAGGTAGCTGAAGCAGTCGCTGATAGAATCATTTTTTTATTATTATCACGGCGAGGTCTCTGTTTTGTGGGAGACGAGTTTGAACCTGCAGATCTAGATCTTTTACTTGTAACTTTCGAGGACATCACTTGGTGAAAATATCGCATTGATTAAAAAAAATAAATAGAAATAAATATATAATGGAATAAGAATAAGAAGGAAAAAATAAAAAAAAAGAAAAGAAAGATAAGGAAAAGAAAAGCAAGCCCGAACTTGCCGAGCTAGCGGCAATCAGCTGATCAGTGACCTTCCTTTCACTTTTTCGTGATTGTACAAAGTAAATTATAACTTTGCTTACCGAAATTTCTCCAATATTCACTGCTGTAGTATTCCTGAGGTCTAGTGATGTTTTCCAGATTGAACTCAAGCGAATTCCTACTGAAAAAAGCAAAAATCTGAGAGACGAAGTAACGTATGACTGTTATCATCGAGCGCATCAGCTGATTTTTGATTATCTTATTAAGGTACACTTTTGGGTATTTAATTTGCTTGGTGCTTATTGATGTTTTCGAAGGTAGCCATCCATAAATTAGTAGTCTATAACTATGTCTGCATATAATAACTTATTCCCTCCTCGGAGTTCTAAAGTTGGTTATCAACATCTGGGCTATCGGAGTATATTATTCCAAATTTTATCTTGGCTCTAAAGATTTTGATTAAGCTTGCTATATCGGTTTGAAATTTAATGGACTTTAACATCATGTAGGTTTCATTCTGTTTGGACAGGGCTTGAATGCCGACGCACTATTTATCTCTAAAAACTCTTTACTTTTGTAGATTTAAAAAAAATTAACTATTGCGTGTGGTTAGGGTTGATTGAAAAAAAAAAAGATAATGTAAATATCTAAGATAAACTAATTCACTTAACAACCGGAGAAAAGAGTAAACAAATTTCTTTAGGTAATTTTATTTTCGACAATAAAAAGAATAGTAATATAAATGAATAATATAGAAATCTTAAGATTTTAGAAAAAACTGTTATCTCATACGCTAATTTTTATAAGAAATTTTCCATCACATTTGCTTGATGTATATATTTATACACTTGTAAATATCAATAAATATGTTGTTTTTTTTAAATATAAGGTAGTGGATCTTGATAAAAAGCTGATGAAAATAAATTATTGTTTTAGATAATATTTTCTACTGTTAGATTATTTGTTCTAAAAACACATGCATCCTCTCATCAAAGCTCAACATTTTTCCAGCCAGCAGTTCTTAAATTGATTTTAACAATATAGTGTATGTTTTGTGCTACTAGCTAGTACACTATATTCTGGCACACTTTTGTCTTTTACGGACAACTCGACTCCAGGTATTGGAGACATATGTGAAGTCATATATATGGATATAACATATCCACATCAGAAATTCCGTCGAAGCGATATTGGCTTCGGTTCCTTTCGAGTGACTGTCTTTTTTGTAACTTTTAGTAGCCTCATCGACTGTCTTCTCCGTAGGTGTAAGTAGTTCTTTAAGTTGAAGAATGATTTAAATATTTTCTGTAGCCCTATCTTGAAAAACGTTTGTACGCGGAACAATTATTACGATTTTTTTTACGTGTTAGTAGTCTTCTTTCCTTAGTCAGGCGCCATGTAACGTGTGTTCTTCGTAGATTAAAAGGAAGGTCTTTTATTTTATCATAACAAAAAAAATTATAAACTTTCCGTTATCTCTGTAAAATGTGGTGTATATTCGAAAATGTTTTATTAACAATAGTTATTGCTTTATCGAGGTATACCTACCATGTTAAAAGATTCTTCGGACACATTCTATGGTTCAGTACTTGCTAAAATGTTCCATTAGTTTGTTGGTGGTGAAATTCGACGGGAGAGGGTTCTTCGATATATCTTTCTTCGGAAAGTCATGGTAGTGAAAAAGATACAAGCTTCAAACAACGTAAATATTTACCTTTGTAGTCCACTTCTGGATTTAAGCATTCGACCTACTAAGGGCGGAGGAGTTCATACACACATTTTCCCTCTCCACGGCCCGAGACGCGAACTCGTATACTGACTTTCGTGCGTCACCAACTCCGTGGAGGGTCGGGCCCCTTTACCTCGACAGCCCGGGCAACCAACGAAGAATGATGCGTTGCCCAACATACGGTCCCGGGAGCGGCAGCGGCCACTGCGATTGTTGGTTAATGGTTTCCCGCGAGTTGCGCCAGCCAATGGGAGGGGAAGATAATGCCAACTGTGAGAGTCTTCTGGATCGATTTGCCTGAGAAGTGTGTCGACAGTGGTCTTCCCATCTTCTGCGGCGTCCCGAACAATGAGGGGTCGATGCTGAAATTTAGCGTCGATTGTGAAACTTCCCTCCTATCTACTCAAACTGTGGTTGAGATTCGGTCAGCAGAATTGTTTTTTCAGACTATCGATGTTTTTATTTGCATATATTAGACTTTTTTACTTTCACTTACCTGTATATAAAATATATATTAAGGGAAAGTATTGCTTTAATTTAATTGAATTCATGGATTTACAAGAAATCCATGTTTAAAAGGAAGGGGGTCCTAAGTCCAAATGACCAGTTTTCGCAAAAAAGTGAGGGTATGTGAGTTTTTGGTAAGCCTAGCTCGAAAACTATAAGTTGTATAAAAGTGATATTTCATAATTTTGGGAGAGTATACGCCTATGATGTTACAGCTAGGCAAACCAGAAGAGCCATTTTACAATATGAATTTTTTTACGATTTGCTTTAAGGAAACTGCGTGTTTATAGTAGATAATAATTTAATACATTATTTTATGAAAAACATGATTCTTTCTGGAGGTAAGGTAAGGTCGTAACTAGGAACTTGAAGGTTGTTGCCATACTTTTATGTAAAAGCCTGACAGTTTGAAGGTTAATAACGAATTTATAGCTTTTTTCAGTCAAATTCATAATTTTTTCAGTCAAAGACATAATTTCTTGTACCCATTTTTACAGTTATTTTAATGAGGTTTTGTTACCAAGAACTTAACATTTTTATTAAATCTTGTTGTTGTTTATCCATTTAACGTCACTTTATGTTACTTTACTTAAGATTAGGGGTCTTTGACGAGTTCCACTTATTAAATCTTTAAAGAGTCATCTGTGGTGCACAAACATAGGACGATCTGCTGGTTTTAGACTTGCGACCTTAAGCAGAGAAGGCTGTTATGCTAGCCACTACTCCACAGGTGACCCTCAATGCATTTAACAAGATGTTTGAATCTGCCGGGTTTGAACCCGTGGCCTTGAGCATATTAAACTTTAACACCTTGCTTAATGCGTCCAGGGTCACCTGTGGAGTAGTGACTAGCATAACAGCCTTTTTTAAAGGACGAAATAACCGAGGATTTTTACTCCCCAAAAGCAAATATAGGGTCATCTGCTGGTTTTAAACTTTCGACCTTAAGCATAGAGAGCTAGTATGCTAGCCACTACTCCACAGGTGACCCTTTATGCATTCAAAAAGTAGTTAAGGATTAATATGTCTAAGGTCACGGGTTCAAACCCGACAGATTCAAACACCTTGTTGAATGCATCGAGGGTCACCTGTGGTGCAGTGGCTAGCATAACATTCTTCTATCTACTAGATCGCGAGTTCATCCTGGCAGATGGCTATATTTGCTTTGAGGGAATAAAATCCTTGGTTATTTCGTTCTTTAAAAAAGGCTGTTATGCTAGTCACTACTCCACAGGTGACCCTGGACGCATTAAGCAAGGTGTTAAAGTTTAATATGCTCAAGGCCACGGGTTCAAACCCGGCAGATTCAAACATCTTGTTAAATGCATTGAGGGTCACGTGTGGAGTAGTGGCTAGCATAACAGCCTTCTCTGCTTAAGGTCGCAAGTCTAAAACCAGCAGATCGTCCTATGTTTGTGCACCACAAATGACTCTTTAAAGATTTAATATGTGGAACTCGTCAAAGATCTTAAGTAAAGCTGGGTAGGCAAAACTTAGGACTCCCGCTGTACCGTCGGATTAAGCATAGTAACATAAAGTGGCGTTAAATGGATAAACAACAACAAGATTTAATAAAAATGTTAAGTTCTTAGTAACAAAACCTCATGAAATTAACTGTATAACTGTGTTTTAAAAGTTTAAATATTGGGTTGATGCAAAATTAATGCAGGTTTCCTCTATTGCAATATCTTAATTCCAATTGTGTAAACAAAGCTAATCCTAACATTGATCATTATTATACCAAAACAAACCTTATCTAATACCCTCTCTTTCACCATGAATTTGTTTAGTAAAATCGTTTTGTTCAGTGTGTTCAAAGGTCTTGAATCGAAAATGTCAAAGTGCGATTTTCGTCAAATTTATTTTTACGAATTTAAATTAGGGCGCAGCGCTGCGCAAACGGCTCGTAATATTACTGAAGTGTGGGGTCAGGGGGCTATTAATGAGTGCACGGTGCAGCGTTGGTTCCAGAAGTTTCGCAGAGGAGATTTCGACCTCGAAGACAAGGAAGGTCGGGGCCGTCATCTTGCTCTGGACAACGACCAGCTGAGGTCAAAAGTGGAAGAAGACCCAACCAAAACCACACGAGAAATGGCGGCGGAACTCGGTTTGAACCAATCCACAGTTGTACGCCACTTGGAAGCAATTGGTAAGGTAAAAAAGTTGGCCAAGTGGGTGCCACACCAATTAAACGACCACCAAAAAAATCGCCGCTTTGAAATCTGCTCCATGCTTGTGACACGCAATAAGTTCTCCAACATCCGCCTTATTCACCTGACCTCTCTCCTACAGACTTCCACTTTTTCAGGCATCTGGACAACTTTTTGAGGGAGAAAAATTTTTAAAACCAGGACGACATTGAAAATTCTTTTCGTGATTTCATTGAGTCCAGGGATTCGGATTTTTTTTCTGGTGGAATAAGAAAGCTTGTTGAACGTTGGCAAAAGTGCATTGATTCAGATGGAAATTATTTTGATTAAATATGTATGGTTAAAGTAAAGATATGGCGTATTTACAATACATACTAAAAACCTGCATTAATTTTGCATCAACCCAATATCTTATAAATATATTTAAAATCTTCCTAATTTAATATCTTCCTACCGTTGTAAATACTTCCTGGCAACCTTCCTCTTCCAAGTTCTCCAATCCAGCCACCTATCGTACGTCTCACATATGTTTTCATTAATATCCTCCATTCATTTGCGCAACACTCGTTCACGCCCTTCAGACCTGTATATGACGCCTCATCGGACCGCAGCTTTCGACAGATCCTTTCTAATCCGCTCCTCTTTCGTATGCAATTCCATTCCTTCATATATTCGACATTCTGATACTCTTCTGACCTTCGAATCCCGTCTTTTCGATCACTTCCTCTCTATTCAATTTTCAAAGAACCCTAAATTTGCTAATTCAATTTAAATTAGTTAAATAAAAACATATAGAAACGATCATTTAAATATATACCTTACATTGTGGGGCACATGCATATATAACTTAATCATTTCAATAATTTTAGATCAATAAAGTAAAGCTCTATTAATTAAAATTTTGTATATATGCATATATTTTTCTGTTTCATCTTTTGTCTAGTTTTGTTATTAATTATTATTATTTTATTTTTTTATTTATTTTTTTTATTGAGATATATTACAATTTGTTACAAAATGAACAATAATAATATTGATATAATACCACATTCATACTATATATACAGAAAATGATAATAATAGTCAAATTACATAAAATAGAAAATAAATAAATTATTATTATTAGAAGCTACGTTTTAATTTGTCATTATTGTTCAATATTTTTATTTATATTATTTTTTGTTTGTTTTATGTTTTGTAAAATTATTCAAAAGGGACTTGTCCCAGGATGAATAAAGAATTTATTATTATTATTATATACATTAAAAAAAATAATACAAATAATGATACGAACAAGCAGTGTTTGATGATCTGTAATTAAAAAGGAAAAGAAAAACATTAGATAGGGTAGAAATAATATTTTATATGAAAAAGGAGTCATTTCGATATCGCCAACGTCTCTATTGCTAATGATGTATATTCGGAACACTGAATAGAGTTTAGAGAGACTAATTATAAAACATATGTTTATATATATATATATATATACACACACACACATATATAAACTCAAATCCATATGTATAGTTATATATTATCATAAGAATCATATTAAAATAGTGATGTGTATAACGTCTATGAATTAGGAGCGTCTGTATTTGAAAAGTTGAAATACCTTATAAATATACATAAAAAAAGGGCCATATTGAATGCACACTACATCATATTAAAGGTCATTAAATTGGTCTTCGATATAGCGAGTGTAATCAAAATTTGTTAAGCCGTTTTTGAGAAAATCTAAAAAAGGTGCAAAATACATTGTATAAAGTGGCTCTTCGGGTTATCTGATTTAGACCTAATAGTTGATGTAACATCTAGGGCGTATAGTTGTATTAAATATCAAATATTAGTTTCATACGACTTTTCGTTTTCGCGCTAGGCTTCATATGATGGGTTCTGAATGTTTTATTAGAGCGGATTCTTTAAAAATATTGTCTATTTAGTTAACGCTTTGTCAAAGTCATTGGGGAATCGGGAGACGGTGTGAAACATGACATCCTTTAATGTATTAGCCTAGGCGCGAGCAAAGATTAGTAATAATTAAGGACACTTTTCGAAAATCGTTATAGATGCTAATTACAGTTGATTGATGGCGGGCAGGATGTGGATTATTATCTTTTTGAAGATTTGGATTGAATTATTACGAAACGTTTGGAAATTGTTTTTGGTGAGATTGGCGAACTGGGTCGTGGATATCATTACGGGCCCTCCTACCTTCCGCAATCCCAATGACAGCTTTGTATAATTGCTTCATATAGCCCTAATTATATTTCATGTTTCCTGGGGAGAAAATATTGGCACAAGCCTTGAATCATTGCCGAGAAACTGCTAGAGCCGGAGAATTGATGATTTTGCTCAATCCTAGGTCAGGGTTCAGTGGCCTCTTGTGTCGTAATCTTTTTTAACAGCACAAAGCTGACCTCCTCGAATAATCCCGAATAGTGACCGGTTAAAATTGTTTTCTTCATAATTTTCACTGTATTCCATTGTCCAGGAATAGCGTGGTTTAAGTATTAAGTTAGTTGACGAGATATGTTTTTTATAAATCTGGTGCGGGTAACACTGGAATTTCACTGACTTTTCGGCTGTTAAAATCAACTTTAAAACTATTGAATGATCTTTCTTTTTTATTTATTTTTAACTCGATTTTTTTTTATTCACACCTGTCAACTTTGCATAACTAATGGCGAGTATTGTAATACCCAGCAGTATCTCATGGCTTGAATACTTCGTATGTCAGAAAGTCCCTCATCCAACTTCTTTTCAGCTTCGAAGGATAACACTACATCCAACTTCTGTTCTATTTGTTTGTTTGTTTATTTATTTAACTTCCCTTGATGCTGCTGTGGCTCATCGGACAATGCTACAGTGAGAGTCCTAAATTTCGTCTATTCAGGTTTAATTAGGATAGGGATCTTTAACGATTACCTGTCATTGAATATGTTCGGGACCACCACCACGGATGTTTTAAGAAATGTCAGTAGTGGCCATGTTCTGTAATTATATCAATCGTGAAGTGGTGTTGAACTGTCTGTGAGGCGTGTGTAGGATTGTTTTGTCAAGATGCAAGATGTCTTTTTTTTTTTTTTTTTCCTTTAAAGGCTATACGGAGGTTACTCGGTCCGGGTGGGGGTGGGAGGGCAAATGCTGAGATAAAGCCCTCCACAGACCGAGACTCGAACTTGTGATTATTTGGTTCCGAATTTTTGGTTCTCTGTTGCTAGGCAACGCGTGTTAAAAGCAACACGCGCTAACCTACTCAACTACTCCACCCCCTAAGATAGTTGTATTGTCTGCATTCGTTACTTTAAGCGTTTCGTAGCTGGTTTGCATGTCGTGATTGTATAATGTGTGAAGTAATGGAGCGAGAACCGATAAGCCGGACTTGACCTGATATCCGCCATCGATTATTTAAAATTAATAAAATCTTTATTAAAATTTTAGCGGTAACCCTAGCACGGGTACTCTTTGTTTGAGCATATGTTGATATTAGCTAAACATTTTCTTTCGAGTTTCTGTTTTTCATAAAGAAAACACGCTTAGTATGCACTAATTCTGACTTGGCCCGGTCACTGTATGATATAGTCGGACGACCGATATACCAATATTAAATGGGTGTCTTGCAAATATTCTAGGAAAACAAAGTTGTTATTGTTGGTTTGGGTTTCGAGGCGAGGAAAACAAAGTTCGTCAATATTCTTAATTGCATCGTTTTTTGTTTTCCCGGGAGCAATAACGTGCTCCTGCTCTGTGTCCGTCTAGTCCGTTTCTGTCTACCAAGAGCACTTCCTCATAATACCTCCATTTTTAATGCCGAATTATATGCAATCCTACAAGCCTTCGAATTTATAAATAGTTCAGAAAAAAAACATTTTTAATTGTAACTGATAGTTTGAGCTTACTGTTATAAATTAAAAATAATAGTAATATTTCTAAAAATAATATTTTAGCCTATGTACTAGAGGAGCATTTCTTAGCAATAATAGATAAAAAAAAAATATTTATTTGGATCAAGACGCATGTAGGAATCCCCGAAAATAATGAGGTAGACCGGTTAGCAAAAACAACCGACACCCTAGATATTATTACAGACATCCGACTGCCGTACCCTGACTATTTCCGGATGGTTAAGAAAGATTTATTAAAGAAGTGGTCAGAACTTTATGGAGAGTCAAACACAGGGAGATTTTATAAATCGAACGTACCAAGTATCCAGAACAAACCATGGTGTGTGCAATGTGTACCTGCACCGCATCGAGGTCCTCACCTCATCCAAATGTGACAATTGCAATAGAAATGAGAAAGCATATAATTCTGGAGTGCCCAGCGTGTAAGACCCAGAAAAAGAAATTTCTGTAATTTTTAAATACCTACAATAAAGTAAATATACTTGGACAATTACTGACTGCAAGAAAATCTGATGAAATTGGGAGAGTGACACAGTTCCTTAACTCTATTAAAAAATACATATTGGAAGAAACTAAAAGTGGTGATAGCTACTCATGCTATAAATATTTAGTTATGATGTGCTGATACTGGCTGTATGGAGAACTCCAATGCCAAGAAGAAGAGGGTGAAAAAAACAACAACAAAAAAAAAACGTGCTCCAGCCCTGTGTCTGTCTAGTCCGTTTCTGTCTACCAAGAGCACTTTTTCAGTCTCATCTTTACCATTAACATCCTTGGGCTTATGACCATCATTATATGTACTTAGGTTATTTATTTCGTTGTTGATTGGTTTCAGTTCTACAAGGAATTCGACTTGCTCATGATACTGCCGGTCATATCGTTGTAAATAGGCCTTATCTATTTTTATATCATTGCTTTCATAACTGAAACGACCCAGTTGCAACTGTACAGTGGCCATTACATTTAATAATCTCGGTAGTTTTTGTAAACATTCATTAATTTCTATCGAGATATTCACTACCGAATCTTTATCTTCTAACTGAGAGTTGATTGCGAACCCTTTTAGTGACCGTATCTTCATCAAGGTATATAAGGGCTACAGAGACGATCTTCTAATGGAAACTTTCCGGTAAAGTAATAAACTTCATCCCATTTCTGGTGGGCATCTTTGGAACCCCTAGCTTCAGTATGTAATTCTATACAATTTATATAATTATATTTTATAATATATATTTCTTTATACAAACAAATGGGGATAAATAGTTATTAATTTTGCTGTCAAATTCTATAAATCGTTTTTCTTCTATTTTCCAATTCATATCTTCCATATTCTACCTTGCTACAGAATGTTCAAAACTGACTGGCATTTCAGCTATTGACATGTCGTTAATCAGTCTATTGTCGTGTCCGTTAAGTTTATTGTGAAAACGAGTATAGAGTGTTCGTATATGTTGGTCAACTGTTGGTTGTTGTAAGTCCGTATGTAGGAATTAATTAAATTGAATTTATATAGAAACATGTGTTTTATTAAAAAGTCTTTTATATTATTATCTAAAATAATCAGTTAGTTTTATGTCCATTTCATCACTCTCTATTAACTTTTAAAAGCTTGTGTATGGGATAATATTTTTTCTAAACTCTTTAGCTTTCCAACGGTATATCATACATGTATATTACTGCTCTTATGTTCAAAAACGAAAAATTGCATTAAAAAATATTCTTTCTGTTTTTTCCTTTATTTAGGTATCGAATTTATTCAATTTATATATTTACGTGTTTTTCATCAGCGTTAACAAGATAATATAGTTATTTTTATTGAATCTACGAAATTAAAGGTACTTTAGGGGAAGAAAATTTAAAATATCGGCATTTAAGCCCTGTCAGACCATTTTAATGAAAATGAATTGTACATGATATTAAAGCCCATTAAATGTTACATCGATATAGCGAGTTTAATCAAAATCGTCGGAACCGTTTTCGAGAAAATCGAAAAAAGGTGCTAAATGCACAATATAAAGTGTCTGTTCTGGTAAGCTCATTTTGATGAAAAAGGTTTTGTCACGTCTCGGGCGTATATTTGTCTTAAATATGAAATTTCAGTTTCATAGGACTTACCGTTTCCGCCCGGGAGTTACCACACACACACACACACAGACACACACACACACACACACACACACACACACAGAAATTTTTACGATCGCAATACTTCCCCTTACTATATATAGTAAGTGAAAGTAAAAAATATATGGTTTTTATTAGTAATACTTACGCGGTTATTTATCGATAAATAAGCTATCGAGAGCTACAGGGCTCCTCCCAAATATCAGCGTGAGTAAACCTTACTGGAGGTTTGCTTGTCCTGCCGGAGGAAGTCGTGATTCCTGCTGTAGTTTATATTTCGTCTGCCTGAAGTTTTTTAACAGGTAATCCTTCTCTGTTTGACAGAAGAAAGACGGGTTGAACCCTTTCCAACGATACAGCCAAATCACTTCCTGTCAACCTTAAAGTGACTAATTTATCCGAACGATTTACTACGAGGTGAGGCCCACTATAAGGAGGTGTTAGCTTTCTTAATCTTATCGTCCCTTGAAAACATGCGAGAACAGCTTTCGAGTGACTCGTGATTTGGGTAGTTTAGGGGTGTAATAAATCATACTTTTGCTTAGCAGCTAGATATGTTATTTTATCAGCCTCTTATATTCCCTTAATTTCTTTTTCTTTGACAAATACTGGGCATTTACTGGATAATGAGTCATGTTAACCCTGACAATTAACACATTTTATGGCGCTGTTACACTCCAAACCTTCATGTTTTGTTTTGCCACAATATTTACATAAAGCATCTTTTTTACAGACTACTTTGGTGGGGCCAAACTTTAAACAAACAAAACAACGGGTAGGGTTAGGAATAAATTGCTTTTAGGTTATATTGTGGAATCCTATTCTGATTTCTTTGGGAAGTTAGGGGTTATCAAATGACAAAAGGTAGTTATGAATATTATGTTTCTATTTGTTTTTAAACAATGTCATTCTTTTAATGTCCACAACATTTATTCTAATTCATTTTTTATTTCTTCTATTGAACAAAAATTTAGGTCAGGGCACCAAATGATCCGTTTACTTGAATTTAGGTAGCCATGGGGCTCTACTCTAATAGGGAAATTACCTGAGAAATTATCACATTTTAATAATTTATCAGCTTGTTCATCTGAAAAAACTTGAACCAGGAGAGTACCATCTCTTAGTTTTTTAACAAGTTTCACATCACCAATCAAGCTCTTTAAATTTTTATGTATAAAAAACGGTGACACATTTTTAAAATCTGATTGATTACCTTCCTCGTTTGATGTAAGTCTACGAATTATTAAAAACTTGATACGTTTTTTGGTTATTATTTCATTATTGGTCATAACCAAGTTATTAAATCGACCTTTTTTCCGTTTAAAGGGGGGAGATTCCATACTTATATTGAATCGTGTTTGGAAGTAATGAAATATTTTGAAAAATAAAACGTACCTTCTAAATATTAAATAAAATGAAAAAGTATGGAGGAAAAACAATGATGTATACCACTGCTTATCGGTGTACAGTCAGTCCTCAGGAACGTCTATACTCCACGAAAAGTAAACCCTAATTCCTGATTAAAGATAATTTGCTAGAATTGAAAAAATATAGCATAAAACTAATTTTATAAAATTAGCATAAAATAACTAACGTACCAAGCGCTAAGCATCCCAGCTGTTCCCGTGGACAAATATGTTCGTATTGTTGCTATCCCGAAAGTTAGCAGGTCGAAGCTGACTCATGTTGTCATGTAGGAAAATTAAGAAAAATGGATTTCACAAATTAAAGATTAACTAAAGGCTAACTGATACATAAAACTGGTTATTAACTTGCAATAATGAGCTCTGAACTTAAAAGTCTTTTATGCAGGCCTGCGATATCACCGTTCCGGACTGACCCGCTGTGTGTAACCTTCCTTTATAAAAAAACATATGGTTTTTATTAAGTAATACTCTCGCGGTTATTTATCGATAAATAAGCTATCGAGCGTGTCGCTACATATTTATCATGTCGAAATCTTAATATATCATTTACCCTTTGAGACATTTTGTTCTGCTTTCTCTGCTGCCTTCCTCTTTCTCATTGTGAATATTCATCGTCTGTCCTGAGCTCCTTCATCATTGCCTCAAATATTAAAAGCACTATTGTCAACGGTTTATCGGCTTCAAGAACATTATACGAAAAATTCATTTTTATCGAATCAATAATCTTATCTAAGTGCACATCTATACCCACAAATGCGACCCCTTCGTCATAGTGTAGACCTCGATTATCGCAAGAGTGGAGATCAAAAAGGCAAAATTTAGTATGACTTTTTGAAAGATAAATTGATTTCAAAATGCCTTGAGTATATTTTTAAAAACACTTTATCATAACCACTTCTGTATTTTTGCTAATTATTCCCTACATATGTATATCATTCCAAATCAAGGTGGGAGTATTCCTGATACTATCAATTATAATGTTATCTAAAGAAATCTCATCATTTGGTGGATCTGGTACAACTCCTTTAAATTTTAAAATAGATTCTTCATGTAACATATGCCCTAATTTAAGTATATCATCGATAGTGTTGGAACTCCAATCCAATAATATATTTGTGACTGATGAGAAACATAGTGCCATCAGTGACATTTAGGTACACTGTGTATTTCTTAATATACCAAACTTTATATTATTTGGACTAATACTACCAGAAATTATTTTATCTAAAAGTATAGATATATTACTATTTTCTGCCAACCATTTTATTTATTTGAATTCAATTAATTATTTAAAACAAAAATATGTACTATTTATATCACAACAGTCGTTAATGGCGTGACTAATTCTGTAAAAACTAAATTATTCAATTTGTAAAAATTATATAAAATAAGATGTTACTTACGAACAAATTGTTCTCAGAAATGAATGATCCCTTTATATTTTAAATAATCTTCATAAACAGAACAACCAATAGATTCCAAGAATGCAGTTCTTCAGATTATCTCTCATAAATTGCAGTTAAATAACTTTTTAAACTATAACAGAACAACCTCGCAGAGGTGAATCTTGATTAAAACTATTTTTTATCGGGTGCTATGGAATTAAGGTTCTGTATCCAAAGGAACATTTTTAAACTTGAAATATTTTAAGTGTATAATTTATTAATCACACCAATAACCAATATTTATGTTTTTTCGTCATTAATTCATATTTATCCATTTTTACTGTAACTCGTGTAAGTTAATTAAATTAAATAAATCACAAAAGTCGTTGGTCGAGTACACAATTATGTAAAAACGAAATTATTCAAGTAGTAGAGAGGCTAGAAAATAAGAAATTTTTCGCGTACAAAATTGTTCTCAAATACGACTGGTCCCTTCAGATTCTTCCTATAAGGAACATCAAATATTATCTCAGAATGCAGTTCTTCAAGTTTCGTCTCATTAATTGCAGTCAAGTTAATATTTAAACTTTAACAATACAGCCTCACAGTGCTCAGTAGAGACATAGCTGACATCGCACAGGCTCGGGACCACCTTTTAACGTCCCCTCCGAAGGACGGCATAACTAAGGATTTTTTACTCCCATTAAAAAATCCTATGACCGCCTGCGGGTTTGAATACTGTACATTATACTTACTACCACTTCTGGTAAATCTACTTAAAGCATGCCAAGTTGCCTCTTGTATATCAGGCTAGCATATAGCTTGTAGTGGAGTGGTTTTCCCCTAGGTCGCACTATTCGCACCCATAAGTTAGCCATTTGGTTACATACTTCATATTTGTCATTTTTGTTAGTATTTTACATTATCACTTTAATTGTTAAAGAAAGACATAAATGTTTTTTTTATTTTTTCATTAAATTTATTTGTAAATATTTTATAAAATGTGTAGCAAGTTGTTAACACAAAAGAACCTCCTAAAAAAGCTGCTGTTAATGATCCTAATTATTGGTGAAAAAAAATGTGGTGTGCGCGGCACAGGACTCCCACGTTGACCTTGATCCATCTTGGAACGGATACAAATTAACTGTTCCAAAAAAGTTCTATTTCGCGAATTGTTACTAAGTAACAATAAAATTTAATAGTTTTTGCAACATATATACACAAAATATAGTGTGCGCAAAACACGACTTCCACTTTCCTCTCTTGTTAAAATCAATTTAAGAATTTTTTAATACATTTAGAGATGAAAAAAAATGGTGTGAGATGAAAAAGAAAACTTTTAAAAGAAACATGTGGTTTATTACATAATCTATTATAATATTATCGACGGTAATTAGGTAATTTTATTGATATTTATCACTCTTCGTTAGCTTTTACATTGTTGTGTATGTGATAATTTTTTTTTCTTAAATCTATAGCTTTCCGACGATATATAATACATCTATGTTACTGTACTTATGTTTAACAACACAAAAATTGCATAAACAAATATGCTTGCTCTTTTCTCCTTTATAGTATATATATATTCGTTTTATGTCCATGCTAAAATGATGAATTAAAATTAAAGGTACTTCAGACAAAGAAAATTTAAAATAAGTCGGATTGCAATCAGAATAAAACTTACAAGTTATTGAAGCCCATTAAATTTAACATCGATAATAATAATAATAATAGTCTTTATTTATATTTAAATACAAAAGTAATAATCTCCATTATGTATAAAAAACAAAACAATAAATGAATATTAACATGAAATATATTTACATATAGACCTTCCCAAAGAATAGGAGATTAAAGTCTTTTAGACGGAGACTAGCCGAACTTCTAGAGTTGCTGGCATTTAGTTTTCCACAACATCCTGTCTTGTGCGTATGTCATCCATAATGAACCTTCCTTTTTCCTCAATTCATCGGCCCAGCGGTTACGTTGTCGGCCTCTGCGTCTTTTTTTATTGATAGGGATCCATTCTGCATCTCGCTTTGCGCAACTATCTTCTGTTTTCCGCATGAGATGTCATGCCCATGTCCACTTCAAGCAATAGCGTCTGGGACATTTCTTAGTTTTCTTATTTTATTTGCGTTGATTTTGTCCCCCAGGAAGATTTCTAACATAATCCGCTCCATCATAAATGCTAGAATACTTAAAACAATAGACACATCGATATATTAAGTTTAATAAAAATCAGTTTTTCTGTTTTAATCCGTTAGAGCTTTGAACGTTTGAGGTGGTATGCTCATGTGTTAGTCTTTTGTCCCAAATAACGTAATGTGTCTGAAACTGGTATTGGAATATTATTGTAAAAGACCTGGGGGCAGGACTTATGTTTAAGATAAAATGTGACGAACAGGCTCTTTGATTGATTCATTTTGATTTTCCATGTTTTAGCCCAGCAAGCTATGTCGTCCAGATGTTCTTGGAGTGCCTTAAAAACCTTAGAGGCCTTGTTGGATGTCAGGATAGCTGAATCGTCGGCAAAGGTTGCTATAAGTGTTTCTATATTCTGTTGGATCAATCACAGTATTAAATAAGGCGCTTCAGTTCGTCATGTACTTGTACTGAAAGTTGACAAAAAGGTAGACTCTGGAATGACGGAATTTCTATGGTTTCTCTCATTAAAATGTTTTTTGGTGCCAGAAGAATTCCAAGCCGCTTGTTGGATAGCGATATGTATTTGTCTAATATTTTCCGAAAGCGCTTCCAATCGACAAGACCAGGTGTTAGAGTCGGAAGGGTAAATTTAAAAAATGGTTTTATATCTATTGTTAGCAACAAAAGACAGTGGTCAGAGGAAAGATCGAACAAATTTTTAATATCATAATGCAACTGGTTGAGCCCTTTACAGATGTAAAAATCTAAAATGTCCGGTATTCTGTTCAGGTCAGTTGGCCAGTAGTTTGGTGAAGAGGGAGATATATGCGAACAATTGCTAGAAAGAATGGCGTTATGTAAGGCCCTACCTCTAGAATTAGTCGTTCTACTACCCTATACTTGATTTTTAACATTAAAATCCCGCCGCATAAAAATGTTTTACCTAAGTTATAAAACAGATCGTTAAATATTTGAGATGATAAACTTTCACCAGGCGGGCAGTAAACAGCAGCAAGAGACTATTCATAAGAAAATACATTCAACAGAATAGAACAACACTGTAGGATTACGCTAGTTTATATTTAATTGTTGATGTTGTGTTCATTCTATTTATGTTGTGATACCATTGTAATCTTTTCAGATTAATAAAATCAGATAAAAAGAAACTTCTTTCAGAACCAACTATAGACATTGTAACTTCACTTTAAAGAAAGAAACATAGTTAAAATCTTTATGTTGGAAGCTACCATTTTTAGTTACATTCATGAAATTACACATGTAAAACACTGAACGAATATTTTATCAACACCGTTATTATAATAATCGATTACTTCCACTACTAGTTCATACATTAATTTTTCACCTTCTCATGGAAATTGATCGTTTTAAAGCTATGAAAAATATTAAAGTCATTATTGATTGAGAAATGACTACTTTTATAATAATTTTAACAGATGTGATGTTCTTATTCGAATTTTTATAATCACTACTTAGACATGGTATGGAAGTGTGTGTCCACTGCTAAATCAAAAATTATCTTGTATTACTGAAATAATAAACATGAGAAATGCTAATAATATTTGCTGTTTAATTGAGAATTATAAGCGTTTTCTTCGTTAAATATAGCGGAATGGTATTCAGTATTAAATAGTTGGTTCCAGTTAAAGTAGTATTTGTAGTTACTTTGCATGTACTATTAAATACCAAATTAAAATCGCTTATTCTGGAGAAATTTCTTTTTCTTTTTTTTTTTTTTTTTTATCCAACCCAGCAGGATTATTTAATATACAACTTTAATTAAGTAGTATGAGCAAGCTTATTTCTCATTAAGATTTTTTTTTTGCTACCACACTTTTCCTTGTAGCAAGGTGACCCAGGCCTCCTCCACCATCTTTCCTAATAGTTTTTAAATATTAAATTAATAAGTGTGAATGTTATCACATTATTTATAGGCTATTACGTTCTGTTTTAGCATTCTAAATCATCTATTAATTACGAAATTATTTTAAATGTTTTCAAAAGGTACAATAATAATAAATAATGAGTTGTTGAGATAAGGAAGAAAAGAAGCTAAGCCATAATTTGTGCAATGTACCGGAATACAAGTTTAACTAATGAATGTAATAATTGGGGTGAGATATTAAAATATTGCTTTTATTATGAAAACATAATACTTATTTTGACTACAATACACTTTGCTGAGGATTTTGGGTGACTACAAGTGTACATTCCGAGGTCTCCTTCTATGAGTGTGACACAAGTAATGTTACGACTAGAGTGATGAGTCTTAAGGATCAAAGGGTATATTTAGCTAGAGATTGTAGGAGGGATGAGGAGGCGGCTTGGGTATCACAAAGCAAGTCCTTCCAGGTGTTGGGTACTGTGTCCTAAGTACAGATATGTGTTCTTTTGTCGTTACTTGGTCACTTGGTCAGTCCTTCCTAGGTAGCTGGTTTAGGGTTATCCGAGGTAGTCCCAGGTATAGACAAAGTAAGTTATTAAATATTACTATGTATTATTGATAAGTCAAACTCATTCTATAACTGTATATTATTCGTCAATTATTTGTTTAAAAGATCTTGCTCACTACTTATTTCATCTTAAATAATTTATTTATAATGATTTACAGGTCAATTTTTTTTCCTGTTCCCCCCTCGCCTTTAGGCCATTCAGTAGTTTTTCGTGCAAGGGGATGAGAGCGGGGGATAAATGCCGAGTAATGAGCCCCTTGTCAATTAAACGCGGACATGTAATTATTTCATTTTCAGGTCTGACCCTCTTCCCATTTGGGACGGATCCTAAAACATGTATTACAGTTACATTTTTCTAAAGTTTACAATAATCCTTAAAAATATAAGCTATACAATTAAAACCTAGAAACAAGTAAATTATAATCTTGATGATATATACATTAATAAATGTTTACAAATGTTCTTCACACCATACCATAGAATTATTATATCAATGGTTTTGAAATGTAACATTATATAATACAACAAATTTCTGACAAATATTTAGAAATAATTAATACATAACTATGACTAATATGAGAAAACAAATAGTATATGATAATGCGATTATACATACTGGAGATTATTTATTGATATTTACAATTTGCCTTTGTATAAAGGATTATTTTCAACAACTCTTAAGAATCATCATTTGAAATGGATATAAATATTATTACTTCAGAATGAATATTAATCAGAAAATTGTTCTTTCTCTATTTATGCATTTTGTCCCTGATCCTAGAGTTATTCTTTTTTGAGATTATAAGAAATTCCCTTCAGTGAAAATTTTACACAGTATTTCTTCGGTTTCATTTTGATCAGGTCTTTTGTGGTTAAATAATACAAGGTGCTTCATAGCAAATAGATCAGAGTTCATGCACTCATTGAATTTTGTGGCGTCTTGGGTAGCTGTGAACACTACGTATTTCATTTGTATGTGAAATGTTTCAATCGATATTTTCATCGTATCTTTGTTCGATACTTCTCATGTTGTACACCAATTACTAATGTGTCCGGTACTATTAAAAAATTCGGGTGTGGGCTTTAAAATGAAAAAATAAAAATAAAGAAACACTTTAAAAATTTTATTGCGCCCAGAATAAGATATCTCCAGATTGTGTTTACAAGATATTTGAAGATAGAACACTTACCCAAGAGTTTCTTGACTTCTCGAACGGGCCCGCTTTGGCTCTGTCGTCTCCTCCAGGTGCTCCTTGGTTTAGTCTGGTAAACTCAGGAGATCCAAAATTCGTAAATTGTAGAATACTCAATCTATTGGGTGCGGTTACCTATTATCGTGACGATCGATCGTAGACAAAGGACTGAGTCAAATTTCCAACTACCAGCAACGCCAGAAAAAAAAAAAAAAAGAAAAGTTTTAACTAACAGGTGTGCCCTATCACGGCTCTTACTAATGTAAATGGAATTGAAATGATAAAAAATATTATTTTTTTTAATTCGCGTATGCGCAATCAGTGTCTACATTACTTCTAACCCACTCGTCTTATCCCTTTGATTATGCTCGGATAGAAATACCTGAACGACAAATTTAAAATCTATTTCTGAATACCTTTTCACTAATTTTGACTCTTCATTCAACATGTCAAATATAAATAACCCCTTGATTATGTTAAGACGTGTCAGAGGCTTCTTTGTTTCTATTTATTGACATCCATTCTCCAGAAGTGCTAACGATGATTCATTGAAGCTGGAACGCTGGAACTGGAGGGAGGTGGCCTAGTTACGTGAGTGGTCCGTTGGGGCCAGTTTTACTTTCAAATGTAACTTGCTTCGGGGCGGGCTCCATCGCTTCCTGCCCGGCTACAATTAACTAACTTGGCTACTCGTTACAGTTTAGCGGATGGCATAAAAGGAAAAGCCTATGTTTTTAATCTCGTTTGCTTGTTTTCGTATAGATTCCATCACGAAGGAGACCATTAAATCACTAAAATCTGTGCACGCAACACACAACTTTTACTTACGTCCGTTGTTAAAATTAATTCAAGAATTTTTAAATACAGTTTAGCTCTCCGCCGGTATATTATATGTCTATATTACTGTACTAATTACAAAAAATTTACATTAGTAATATTTTTGCTGCATTGCTTCAGTCAGACTGTATTGGAGAAAAAAATCGATTGGTTAATATTAAGCCTTTGTAATTAATTGGTATATATAAAATAGCAGACTGAAATTAAAGAAGATTAACGAAGTTGTCTAAATTCCTGAACAGGTGGTAATCTGTTGGAGACAAGTCGGGAGAATATGGTGGGTGCGGAAGAACTTCGTAGCCCAGTTCTTTCAATTTTTTGCACGGTATGTTTTGAAACATGGGGTCTAGAGTGAGATCATGAGGTAATCATGTATCGAGCTTTTTTACTTTCACAATACACTTTAAATGTCTGGAAACGGTAGATACACTTGCATTTAGTTGTGCTGAGAGTCCTTTAACTGTTTGGTAGTTGTTTCCTTCTACTGTATGTTTGAGAACATCGTTGTCTATTACGACGGAGGTCTTTCCAAGTCGGTATCCCCAGCTGAAAACTTAGCAATCCAACGGCGAATGGTCCGTTCATTAACCCCTCCTTCCCCAAACGCCTTGCAAATATTTCTAGCGGCCTCAGCTGCTGAATGGCCGAGTTTAAATTCGTACAAAAAATTACTCAAAATTCGCGTGTTTTCTATTTTCATATTTGGAGGTATAAAAAGTGGGAGTTGATTGGGAAGCTAATGTTTATAATACAAAGGTAGAGGATTAGTAACTGTTTACTTTAAACACTGTAAACATTCGGAAGAAAACACAGAGACCTGCGAAAATCCTTTATGTATTTCAGAAACTATAAACACGAACTTTTCATGTGAAACAACCCAATATCAATAACAGGTTTGTCGGAGATAAATAACTGTTCTTTTCCCTATTTAACAGAAGTTAGCTCCTTAGACCAAATATATATATAACATGAACCGTGTGGTTATTGGAATTTTAGATCTGACTACTTACCGAAAGTCGTTTCTGGCGAAGTCTAATAGTAAATCACTATTGATGCGACCCAGTGTACACTTTCATCTTATGATCGTTTCACATTTTATTAAGTCTGGTATTATTTCGGATTTTCGGTAATGCTTTATAGCATCTTCTGAAGAGGGAAATTCCCAACACACGATTTTCACTTGTTCGGTTGTTCATATCAATAAAGAACTATTAAATAAACTTAGAGTTGAAAAAAGTTTTAAGTTAATTTAAATAAAAAGTGTATTCAGTTTATTTGGAAACATATTATTAAGAATTAAAGAAGATGACAATATTATCATTGGTTACGTATAATAATCAGGAATACGACTCTTCTGTATGTTGGTTGCGTAGCTCATTTGTCTCAAAATAGGGATTTCTGTAAGAAGATTGAGCAATGAAGACTAAGTGAAGGAAGGTGGAAGGTATTGCAAGATGGTCAGAGCTGGTGAGGACGAAAAGAAACAATAGCTGGAGTCCCTCGACCACGGGTGAGTTGGCAACAGTGCCGTGCCCCACTGGCGCAACATGCAGAACATCCTTCCAGTCGGCTGCCGAATAATGGCCGCCAATTCAACTTGCTACGTCTTTGAGGAAATAGAGTAATTCGCTTTCATTACACTAGCCAACAGCGAAAAGGCTTCCGGGTTCGAATTAGCTTATTCTTGAATCCTCTGGTTAAAAAAAACTAACATAATATTAACCCTTTGTGGTGATTTTTTTGAATATTGTTTAATTTAGAAAAAAGAAACACTCAAGCTACTCATAAATACAATAATCTATTTTTTTAAATAATCAAAATAAGAAAGCATTTTAACCAAAATACATAAAATAGCTTAGCTATACATTTAGACGTGACTAAATTGGGTTGCTACGATTCTTCACAAAATTATGTTTTTATCGTATTCCTCTATACGTACCATAGGGCTTGCAAAAAATACTTGCTTGTTACTTCCCATTTAACACATTCTGTATGAATACTGCCGTAGTTTTACTTGCAATTAACTGTATTTGCAACCTAAATCATATCATAATAGCCAAATGGAAACTTGTCTCCTACAAGTTAGTTTTTCTTTTCATGGGACGTCAAAGAATTCAATTGAATATTCAAGTTAGGTCTGAAATTACTTCTGATACTTTTTGATCAATATATTCTTAAATATTCTTTCTTCGTATCAATAATATTATTTTTACCAAACACAACATAAGATAAAACAATAAGAGAAACTGTAGGTTGACTAAATAAAAATACGTTTTTGAGCCACATCGTATTTACATTTGGTAGGTACTTATAATTAAACTGCAGGAAAGGGTTTGTTTGGGATGAAGTAAAGCGGTATCTCGTACACATCGTCATAGGAAGCTGGGTGATACTTTAGTTATACACCAGAGCGAGAACTGTGATTAGTAGGTAGCTATAATTAAACTGCTGTATAATTTTGTATATGTACATAGGGACGTGATTGAGGTACGAAAGTGATATTTCCTGAGATAGTCCAGGTTCTTCAGAGAATGAAGGAATCCCATACATGAGATGATATAGTGGAACCTCGTTCATTTTTCTCGTCATCATAAGAGGCTAGGTGATAATTATAGTTATACTCTAAACCGAATTTGGAATTTAGACTTTTCTACTTGAAATTTGATAGTCTGCCACTTTCATTCCATAACTTTTTTTCAATTTAGATATTTGTTTAAAAGATACGGAGGTCTTTGTGACCAAATTAGGTTTTGAACGGAATTGGAAAAAACAAAATGCATATTTCCTACGCATGATTGATCACTGGAGTTAACTTAATAACTAAGGTGGGTTCTGAAAAGGAAATTCAACGCACCTTTCTCTTTGGTAGGAAAACGCGAGGTTTTCCGGCTTCAAAAAGTTAAGACCACCACTTGTGATGTAGCTTACTTCGATTACTTGTATTTAGAACCATTAAAATGTATTAGAACGATTTCCTGCATTGTCTGTATTAATTCACACAAATTTCCTTATCATACTGGACTACCTCACAAGATTATATGGTTCTTTTTCTTTTTTTTTTTTTTAATCTACTAAATAAAAGGTACTTTAGTTGAGCAAAAGTTTAAATATCGGGATATTAAATCTGTCAGACTATTTCAATCATAATGAAACTTATATCATATTAAAGCCCATTGAATTTCACAAGGGAACAGCGAGTTTAATCAAAATCGTTTCAGAGCCGTTTTTGAGTAAACTAAAAAAATCGGAAAATGTGTATGGCATTATGTTGTACGTCCGGTCAGCTGATTTTGTTTAAATAGTTAGTGTAACATCTTAGGCGTATATTTATCCTAGACACGAAATTTCAGTTGGGGCAGCCCGACTTGGTTATTTGGATTAGGGTACCCTGAAACGTGTATTTCCGTTAAAAATGGAATTTGAAAATTTTCATGATCGCGATACTTTCCATTACTATATATTTCGTGATTAAATGAAATATAGTTATACTGAATTAATGACATACAATGGTCCGCAATATTCCATATGTACATAAATAATTAAATAATTGATAGAGCTGTTACATAACGGAATTAGCTTTCCCTGCTGCCTACGAGACAGCTCGTTGACCGTAGACCGTACTACTACGACTCCTGTATTGGAGCTGACCATGTATAGAGCTCTATCGGACATTAGCCTTATCGGCTGTGGCTATAGACTTCCTTAGGAGAACACTTCCGTAAACATTAGAGGCAAGAAGCCGTGGGTGGCAGTGGGTCAGTGCCTGCCTCCACAACGGGAGCTTACTTGATGCGGCAAACTGTCTTATCCTCTTTACTGTTTCAAATGGATAATAATAATTGTTTGTTCTAACCATCATCATGAAAAATGATTAAGCCTAGACTAAGAGGTAGCTAGAACTAGTGGACTGTAGATGAGTGAAAGAAAAACTGATGGGATAAAATATTAGTGTATTTTATAGAAATGGGAAAGGTTGTGGATTTCAGTTTAGGTGGGCTACATAATTACGTCTTGGTATGTTTTTCTAGGTTCATCTCTGCATTATCCCCGCCTTGTCGTCCAGCCTAGGGCCACATTTTCATACTGAGAAAAAAAAGATATGGTTTGGGGTTTGCACGCTTTCCATCTTACCATATGTGTTTATGTTACAAAATTCTGCAACACACGACTTTCACTTACCGCCGTTGTTAAAATCAATTTAAGAATTTTTAAATACATTTAGAGATAAAAATAATATTTTAAAAGACTTGATTAAATTGAATTTCAATAGAAACATGTGTTTTATTAAATCATCTATTATATTTTTATCTAAAACTATCAGTTAGTGTTTGGGGTAATCACCTCCAACTCAATGTCAAGATGATCACACTAGAAGCGCTCTAAAATCTTTAGCTATCCAACGGTATATTATACATCTATATTCAAAAATACAAAAATTGCATACAAAATATGTTTGTACTTTTCTCCTTTAGTTGTATATCAAATTCGCTGAACTTTGATATTCAGCCGTCCTTCATCAGTGCCATTAGGATATGGTTTATCTTTTGGAATGTACAAAATTGAGATATTTTTTTAAGAAATTAAGAAGTTTAGAGGAGGAAAATATCAGCATTTAAGCCCTGTCAGACCACTTCATTCAGAATTAAACTTATATGATATTAAAGTCCATTAAATTTTACATCGATATAGCGCGTTTAATCAAAATCTTTTGTGCAGTTTTTGAGAAAATCGTACAAAGGTGCAAAACGCATGGTATAAAGTGGCTCTTCTGGTTCGCCGATTTTGATGACAAATTTGCTGTTACATCTCGGGTGTATATTTGTATTAAATATATATTGAGGGTGTATAGTCGACTGTAGAAACTATTATAGGTGGAATAGTCAGGAATCAGTCATTTTTGAAAAGTTTTTAATTTTGCCAACGTTTCGGCTCAAGCTTGTGAGCCATCATCAGGGCTACAAACATCAGAACAAAAGAGATACATATTAATATGATAATGAAAATTTTCTTCTGAATGTAGTGACAATGATAACATTTTAAATAAAACAGAAAATATACCAACATACTTAAATATTATAGATACAAATAATGATAATATGATACATAATCTGATGATGATAAGCATAACAAATTTTACAGAACTTTAGACTTTAATATAAAAGTAAAAAAAACATATATATATATATATAAACGTACCATTACTGAGCCATGTCCAAGCATAAACTGAGGAAAACCATAAACATAGGTAGTATGGGGAGGGGTTCGTGTAAAAACCCTGAAGGTTTTCCCCTCTAAGTGTAAATACTACAGCTTATCTTTGTTTTTAAAAAGTTTTACAAAATTATATAATGGAAAAAACAAAATAATATATCCGTATGTACAATAAGGTTGAACATTTTTAACAGAAAATTATAAACACTAGAATCTGAGGTATTTAAAAGATCATGAGGTATATAATAAAAAACAAAATAAAATAAATAAATAACAAAAACAAGAACCAGAGGTGTTGTAAACAAAAAGATAAATATACAGTAAATAAATAAAATATACATTACACAAGCAATTTGTACAATAAAGTGATAGAGTTATAATTTAAGGAGACGGAAGATGTTAGCATACGAGGGAGAAATTATCTCTTTGTCAGTTTTATGATTTACGGGAACTCGATCTTTTTCCATATGGATATATATAGCTTCGGAGAGGAGTCGCTTTTTGTAGTTAGGTACGGTGGCTAGGATTTCAGGATTATCAAAATCAAAATGATGGTCAAGGGATATAGCGTGTTCGGATAATTTTGAGGAAAATGGGTTACGGGTAGATATTGTGTATTTGTGCTGATAAATTCTTTTTTTGAGATAGTTTTTGGTCTCGCCTATGTGAAATGTTTTTGGAACTATGGCGGTTTGTGGAGAGTGTGCGGGGATGGTGTGAGGGTTTGAAGAAGTTTTAATGAGGTTCTTGATTAATTGGTCAGGAAAATTATTAGATTTTAGGATTTTTGTTAGTCGGGTTAAATTATCTTGGTGAATCCGAAAAAATCCGATACAAAATTTCACCAAGATAATTTAACCCGACTAACAAAAATCCTAAAATCTAATAATTTTCCTGACCAATTAATCAAGAACCTCATTAAAACTTCTTCAAACCCTCACACCATCCCCGCACACTCTCCACAAACCGCCATAGTTCCCCAGTACAGATCCATTCCATACATCCCATCTCTATCTCAAAAAATTAAAAAAGTCTTATCCTCAAGCTTTCCCCATCTCCGCTTAGTTTTAAAACATAGTAACAAATTAAAGAATCTATATTCAAAACTAAAAGATCCCATCCCTTTCCTACAAAAATCAAATTTAGTTTATCGTATTCCCTGCTCTTCCCCAAATTGTAATTCATGTTACATAGGCGAGACCAAAAACTATCTCAAAAAAAGAATTTATCAGCACAAATACACAATATCTACCCGTAACCCATTTTCCTCAAAATTATCCGAACACGCTATATCCCTTGACCATCATTTTGATTTTGATAATCCTGAAATCCTAGCCACCGTACCTAACTACAAAAAGCGACTCCTCTCCGAAGCTATATATATCCATATGGAAAAAGATCGAGTTCCCGTAAATCATAAAACTGACAAAGAGATAATTTCTCCCTCGTATGCTAACATCTTCCGTCTCCTTAAATTATAACTCTATCACTTTATTGTACAAATTGCTTGTGTAATGTATATTTTATTTATTTACTGTATATTTATCTTTTTGTTTACAACACCTCTGGTTCTTGTTTTTGTTATTTATTTATTTTATTTTGTTTTTTATTATATACCTCATGATCTTTTAAATACCTCAGATTCTAGTGTTTATAATTTTCTGTTAAAAATGTTCAACCTTATTGTACATACGGATATATTATTTTGTTTTTTCCATTATATAATTTTGTAAAACTTTTTAAAAACAAAGATAAGCTGTAGTATTTACACTTAGAGGGGAAAACCTTCAGGGTTTTTACACGAACCCCTCCCCATACTACCTATGTTTATGGTTTTCCTCAGTTTATGCTTGGACATGGCTCAGTAATGGTACGTTTATATATATATATATATGTTTTTTTTACTTTTATATTAAAGTCTAAAGTTCTGTAAAATTTGTTATGCTTATCATCATCAGATTATGTATCATATTATCATTATTTGTATCTATAATATTTAAGTATGTTGGTATATTTTCTGTTTTATTTCAAATGTTATCATTGTCACTACATTCAGAAGAAAATTTTCATTATCATATTAATATGTATCTCTTTTGTTCTGATGTTTGTAGCCCTGATGATGGCTCACAAGCTTGAGCCGAAACGTTGGCAAAATTAAAAACTTTTCAAAAATGACTGATTCCTGACTATTCCACCTATAATTGTATTAAATATAAAATTTCAGTTCCGTACGACTTTTCGCTTTTGCGCTAGACTAACCACACCCCGACACACAGACCATTTTTCGGGACTTGGTTATTTGGACTCAGGAGGCGCTAAACGAGTATTCCCGTTAAAAAATGGAATTAGAATATTTTCACGATCGCAATATAGGTAAGTGAAAGTAAAAATATGGCCGCTTGTGGCGCAATTATTGAATTGAGCGTACGTGTTAAGCGAAAATGGGTTGTAGTAAAGATTAAACTTCTACATCCAACTTGATACATATTCAACTATATTCTCAAGTTATATTTTCCAGCTAAATAGATTTGGTGTTTGGTGAAGCTTATAGCATCCTTGTATAAATATAGAGTTCAATTTAACATAGATGAATGAATACAAAAAAATAATATCTGGTGCGCGCAACACACGACTTTCACTTACCTTTGTTATTTATATCAATTTAAGAATTTTTAAACAAATTTAGAAACGAAAATAAATTCAAAGATTTATTTACATTGGATTTTTATAGAAACATGTGATTTATTATATAATCTATATTATATTATTGTTAACGACAATCATTTTGTTTCATCACTCTACGTTAACTTTGACAATAGTATGTGTAAGATAATATATTTTTTTTTTTAATTTTTAGCATTCCAACGGTATATTATACATGTATATTACTGTTGTTAAGTTCAAAAACAAAAATTGAATTAATTTTGTTTTCATTTTTCTCCTCAAGTTGGATATCGAATTCGTCCAACTTATATATTTACCTGTTTTTAAGCAATGCTAATCAGATCAGATGCTAATATCTCTAATTATTGTCATTTAAATAATTTCCGTGGATTGTTGAACTCAGAATAGTTAACTAAGACTCATGATAGTTAACAACCAAATCGTAACTAAACTAAATTAATTGAAAGTACTATATTCCTCAGTACTTAAATACGTATATAACCAGTATAAGTGTTTAGTTACATGCTTTATTAGTATGTAGATGGTAATACATTATTTTGATATTGATTAAATTAATTTAAGAAATGATTTAGCTACTAATAGATGATGGATTGCTAGTCTGAAACAATCCATTCATCATATTTACCAGCACTGGCACGGAAAGGTTTAAAATAAGTTACAGTCGATCCAGTTGATTTATTTATATCCAATGATAATTTAATCAATCCAGTCTTGCCACACAAGTTTTATTTGTAAGCCTATCTACTTCTTTCCTGTTTTATACATTTTATAACTTTGTCAGTATTAATAAGTTCGAATCATCATTTATAATACATTACCTTTAAGTTTAAACATTTTTCCTCCTTAATATCTTGAGATTGAAAAAGATTAACCATCCTTAATGTTGTTCTCATATTTCTAATCGATTTATGATTATTATCTCCAATATATTTTCTTTTAAATACAGTAAACGTTCGCTTTAACGAACTCCAAGGGACCAAAAAATTCTCTGTTCGTTATAAAAGAATTCGTTATATCAAAAAAATATATTGTATGTATATTATATGTCTTGGTATAAATTCAGGTGCTTAAAAAGAAATATTTTCAATACAGCATTCGCTTTCAGGCACATGTTTATTTATTTTTTTTAATCTGTTTTATTAAGAGATAATACAATCTGCCACCTTCTGGGACAATGAGTATTAGAGATAGAATAAATCATTCATACCATATGTACATTGGAAATAAAATTAAAGAAAAAAAAATAATAAAGACTAAACAAATAAAAGAAAAAATATATATACACAAAATTAAATAAGTACTATAAAGAAAATAATAATAACAATCTTGTTCACATTCATACCTATTTACAATATTTACAAACTGCCCCTGGGATCACTGAATCAAACCTCGAGATCCACTAGTGGATGTCGAGGCACAATGCCAGAAGATCCCAGCGCCTCTCATTCAGCTGCGTCACTGGTCTTGAGAGCCAGTGGAGGCTGCGCGAGGGCGCTAGAGCCACATACACTCAGGGCATGAGTGGAGAAGCAGGCCATTGCCAGCACTCCAATAACATAATTACAAAAGATCTCTGGGCCACTGCCGCTTCAACCTACGAGGAGGGTTGTAGGGATGTTTGGAACTGGATAGGGAGTGTGCCAAGGGATTAGGAAGGTGAGTAAGCTTCTGATGGAAGATTATGAATTTGGAGGGGATTAGATCAAAGACAAATGGGATATTCAGGTCATGGTGTAAGGTTTTGGTGGTGACATAATATGGGGCATCTACTATTGTTCTAAGGACTTTAGACTGAAAGGATTGGATACGTTTGATATTCGAAACTTTTGCTGTTCCCCACAGTTCAAGTCCGTAGGTCCAAATTGGTTTAAGAATAGTCTTGTAAATTAAGAGTTTGTTGTCCGTTGAGAGATGAGATTTACTGTTTAGTAGTCTATATAGCTGGCCATATCGTCGATTGAGTTCTTGTCGTTTGAGTCTAGTATGGGGGTTCCATGTCAGTCTTTTGTCTAAGAGGAAACCAAGGTATTTGACTGTGTCAGAAAAGGTGAGTGGAATAGAGTTAAAATGGACAAAAGGGCATGTTTATTTAGAAACTACAAAAGCAGTTAAAACTCTGCACTATGTACATATATATATATATCTTATTTCACATTTTACATAATATTTTATGATTAACATTAAGTGTCATTCAAAATACAAAACTTAAAATGAAACTTACAATCAAAATAACAGAAATAAAGTTGAAATAATAAAAAAAACTTATTTTTTTTTCACATCCCGATGAAGATGCAACGGAGGCATCGATAGTTCGTTATAACCGGGTGTTCGTTATAAAGAGGGTTTACTGTATATCCTATTAATGATATAAAATACGCTTATAACCCGGTTTAAGAAAGTAAAACAAGATCTTGATCGAGCTGTAATCATATTTGAAGAAATAACGAACTGAAAAATATTTGGATAAAAAGTCATGAAGGTTTGTTTCCAAGTTGTACACAAGAAAATAAGAACGGGACCCAGGTGGACGGAAGCAGCGGTTTTTTGAGCAGATGTAGGCTTCTTGGCAAGGAGGAGGAATAAATAAGAAATTGAAATGTGCTTCGAATTAGTCAAGTATCGTCATCTCCAAATGGTCTAATCGGATAAATAATAATAATATACCAGCAGGTCTTATCAGAGGTCTTCCTCCTCAATACTGTTGTATTATTATCTTTTGTTATTGGTTTAGTAGTCTGATAGATTTTTGCCGAAACCTGTCGATGGAAAAAACGTTTACGTTTAAACTTTTTTTTTCGATTTTGTTTTTTTAATTTGGCCAAAATTATAGATTTTAAGACATCAATAGGTTGACCAACATTTCAAGGAAAGGAGGAAGACTTTTACAAATTGGAGCGGCGAAAAAGATTGAAGTTGCTACACGAAACTGAATAATTAAGGGGTCAGGGGGCTAGGAAACAGGTTACTTACAAAAATCTTTGGCTCATTACCATACTTTCTCCAGTGTTAGCGCTTCATATAGAAAACATTATATAAAAAAAAGTTTCTTGGCTGACATTTTCAACAAGTGTAGCATTAGAATCACAATTATATTGTTCTCAATTAATTTATTAAAATGAACTCCTAGAAACACGCCTTTTTCTCATACTCTCTTTTTCTGCCCTTCCCCGACCGAATCCGTAAAGTGTACGGTGGTTTTCTCGAACAAGGGGTGAGGACGGGAGATTAATGACGGAGTTATAAGCCTTCTCCAGCACCGAGAAGCGTAATTGTTTTGTGCACTCTTCTTCTGTTACTAACCTTATAAGAACAACCCGCTCACCGTTAGGTGTTTAACTATGTTATAGTCAGGTGTATGTAATCGAGAATGAGTCTGTTTCAGCCTGGAACTGCAGGCTTTCGGACTCAGACTGCAGAGTCTGAAATAAAAAGTATAAAAAGTCGAAGTTTAATATAAAGGACCATTGTCCGAAACCACTGCAGAGAGTCAATCTTCATCTAGCCAGTGGAGTCGCAGAGGTCAAATTCCTCTTCATCCAGATCTAATTTTTCTACCTATAGGCATGAGGGTGTAGAGACATTCCGGCAACATAGACAGACCTTTTTCAATACCTTAAATTGTTTAATAGAAATCATATACACTTGTCGTCTAGACATCTTGGCAAAAAAGATGATTGTTGGGGCAAGGGGCTTTTCTCAATCGAAAAACAAACCTTTTCCCGTCTGACTAAAATAAGAATGGTGAGAAAGATGAAAACTCACCATCTGGATGCCCCCTTCTCTTCAGCTTCACGAAATGAAATATATTTTTTGAATACAGGATTATTTCACAAAAAAGAGGTGAGATAGTGTTTTTTCTGGTTTAAAAACAACTCACAATAAAAATTTCACACTGACTCTATCGAACATATGTTTTTTAACAATATAAGACCCACGCACATTATGAAAAACAAAACATCTGTTATCTTGATTACAAATAATAAAATTGTAATTAATTGTAAAATTGGGCTTGAACAATGATCTTCCTTCTGAGTGCTTTCACGAGTTCAAAAGCGTCATCTAGGACACCTGTAGGGATATTTACATTCGAAGGTACGCAACCCTCTCTTTTAAGCTTGTGGACCTTCTTGGAGGTGAAGAGAAATTGTCATAAACAATAAAAAAAAGTTCCTGTAATTCAAAACCGTAATCAATCAGGTTATAAGTTTACTTTAAAAAAATATCACCTTGTTTCATCATTTTTCTCTTTGAGAAACAAAATCTTTTTCTTTTTTACTCGTCAGAATTCGTCTGTTAGGCCCGTCAAGTGTCACCCACCACAATTTTTTTGTTTTTTTTTCACTATAACTTATAAAACATTCACGGCAAAATGTTTCTTTTTCACTCACGATGGGTCTTCTCTCTTGTAGTCTCTAGGCATTAAGCGAACTAAATCTAACTGACCTCTCATTATAACTGACACGTGTTCATAAAAACATTTTTATGTTTTAAATAGCCCTCGTCGATACAATATCAAAAATACGATAAAATAACCTTAAGTTTTATTTAACTCAAAATAATAAGTTTTTTTAATAAGAATTAATTAATACAAATTTAATTAAAATGAAACAATACATAAACAAATATTAATAGTTAAAGAATCAACAATATTATTCAAATTTAGAATGACCAAAGATAATAACTATAAAAGTTACATAAAATGAGCTCATAAATTAAAATAAAATGTCTACTAGTCAGGCCTGCGATCCACACTCAATTAGTCCAGAACTTCCACTCAGTTGTATAACCTTCTTTTATTCCAAAAACATGTGGTATTTTAAATAGTTATAGATTATCGAGCTATATATATATATAATACACGTTAAGCCTAAAAGAGGGAAAGGATAAGGGAGTTGCTATAATTGTGCAATACAAGGACGAAGGGGACTTGACATTGAGTGATACAGTTTGTTCTAACCTTTATCGTTCGGTTCCGGATACATTGGCTTTAGTCGGATTGTCAATTTCACAATTGCTTTAGTGTGGGAATTAGCGTTGGCGATTCGAAGGCTATTAGTTCGGAGGAAAAGTAGCTAGGCCTTCAAGGAAAAAACATTTTCAATAATTTTCTGAATTGATATTATTCTAGAGAAATGGGGGAACCCGTTGGGCCTGTTTTCGATCATTATTATTCTTATTTTTTTTTTTTAATCAAATATAAATGTGTGATGTACATGGTTTTCTAAAGTAGTGAAGGGTGTGGATGGATTATTGGTTATAAGGTTTGTTTCTTCTTCAGCGGCATACAATTGAGACGTTGATTTCCAAAAGGTACTAAAGGACATTTTTTACGAAATTGATTTTTTTACATATTTGTAATCTCCTCATTTAGTTTTATCTAAATATTCTATTTGATGTTATCTGATGAATTCTCAAGTCCTTAAAACACACGATTTAGAAACGCGGTCATTTTCTAAAATTACTAATTACGCATTTATTTTCGTTCCAAATCATTCTAAAAAAGATCATTTCATAACTTTAATATGATGTTATAATTTTAGTAAAAAATAGTTCTAAACTTTAAGGCAATAAGACCCAAATTAGCTAGTTTAATAATATAGTAATGAGAGATTTTCGCGCTTCCTGTAAAATTTCCTAGAATGGATATAGTACCTTTTGGAAATCAACGTCTCAATTACTGCATCTGATTCGTAGATGTTGGTGTCTACCTTAGTAATTAATTATTTAATTTTATCTGTCGTTTGATCGACCTTGATGTTGGGAAGGAGGTCGCGTAACCTCTAGAAAGCTTAATAGGGAGTAAGTGAAGGGTCATTTGGTAGAGGTTTCTACTACATCGCCTCCTTGCACTGCAGTTGTTTTAAATACTCCATGCTTCTTATGCAGTGTTCTTAAAACCCTTCTAGAGTTATCAGTACAGATTTTCTATAACCGGTATGTTTGTATTTGTTCAAAGCCTTTTACATCAGATGACCCTCATGTTCTCCTGTCTTTCGATACAAGCGAGAGGGTCATATCAAAAAGGGCTTTTATATTATTTTCCAACGCAAATATTCGGTTTTAATTGATCTTAAATCTTCTCTTTTGCACAATCTAAACCTCGTAATCTCCTCCTTGAGTCACACTAAGTACTTTCATAAGATACTCAGAATATCTCCTTTATAAATCGTCACAGTCGCTGGGTATCTATCTGAGGCCCTAAAAAGCGTCTCTGACATGACAGAGCTCAACATGGATTGTTTCTCCCTATTTGCCAAACACTCCAACTGAGGGTTATATTAAGCCGTTTTCCATAACAAGTAATGATTTATGTATTGGGTTTGTGTCACATGAAATGTCCGTTTTCAAGGTAAAGGATTTTTTATTAAAAATACGAAATGAAAACAAGATAATTTTATTCGAAGTATTTTTCTTCTTTTTCTACACATTTTTCCTAACGTGACACCAACTTTTTTATCCCTGAACTGAAAAATTCTAAGCTTTGAAGTGAAAAAAAATCTGAAAACGCACTTTTTACTTGATCATCATTTTCAAAAAGTTTTCCTTTGACGAAGTTGTCTAAATTCCTGAACAGGTGGTTATCTGTTGGAGACAAATCAGGAGAATATGGTGGGTGCGGAAGACTTTCGTAGCCCAGTTCTTTCAACGCAAAGAAACGCAGGTATTAAGGCGTTTCAATTGCTGCCTGCATAATCCTTTATGTATTTCAGAAACTATAAAAATGGACATTTCATGTGAAACAACCCAATATAATCTCTTTATTTAGACATATTTTTTTATCCGTATTTTTATCATATGGTGTGCCCGCTAGGAATGACGGATCTTCTCAGCGGTTTTCCGCTTACACCATCTTGCCACCAAGTGTTTGCAGGGCTCCGTTGCTGTTTTGATTCCAGACCTACTAGAACCACATTGACAGCCGCCTCATCAACATAGATAGTGGATGGGAATTGCTCAGTTTGCTAGCTCTCCCAGCAACTCGTCAAAAAAAACCAGCTTCCATTTGGTAGGACCAAGGAGAAATTCTTGAAGACATTCCTTTTCTATTGAAGCTACGACTCGTAGTAGATGCCTCTAATCTTTATTCGTCTGCTGTAATGATAGTTGTGCACAAGGGCATATAAGTCGCTGAAAGGACACCATCACCTCCGTGGTGATCATCGGAAGCAACAGCATACAATACAAGCACTATTCCACACAATTTTCTATTTGAGAGCTGAGTTATCCAACAAGAATTTTGCCTCCAAACAATCCTCAAACATGTTTACTACCAACAATAACAAAATGTAGTAGTATGTCTTCATCGCCAGATCTGCACCACTTGGAGCTAATCCTGCATATCCTCAAAGTATTTGTAAACATAAAAAAACAGACAAGACATTCCTGTGAATAGAATCCCTTGCCAGTTGTCTCGTAGCATTACAAATTGTAATTTAAACCACTTTAAATGCATCCTCTTTTTGCCAATGGTTTCGTAGATCTATTGTATATTAAATTTTTATCTTTGATTTTCGATTATAGTATTATAGTAATAATACAATGTATTTTTCCCTGAAACCTAGTAGTCCCCAAACATCATATCTAACTGATAATAAAGGAGATAACTTGAATAAAAGTGATTTTTCTCGTACATATGCAGTTAGTCCTTGTAACGTTTACTATTTACATAAAACAATACCTACTTATTCTGTTTCATTTATTGTTAAAGAAGGAAACTTTCCTTAGTACCATTGTAGTAATTATATGACGTAACCTTCTCAGTTAGTATGGATGATGCCAAATGTCTAATCCTATCAAAATATTTTTAGAAATCAGACGTATCATATGCCTCAAGTACTTTTAAGTATCTATTAGAGCAGGTTTCCACGTATTGTATACCCACCAAAGAAAATGTATCAAATAAAATGCACTTGAATATTTAGCCGTTTTTTATCGATGTTATAGATATTGTTTTGTTTTTTTAATCTACAAAATTAAGGTACTTCAGAAGTAGAAAATTCGGCATTTAAGCCCTGTCAGACTGTCTCAATGATTACGAATCCTTAATGATATTTCTGTGTCGGTCATGAAAAACTGGATAACTCGAGTTATATCAAAAATGTGTTCACGTATCGCTTCCTCAGACCGTCTCCCACGTCGTGTGAAATTGGTTAAATAAATTTTGGGTGAAAAGAGACAGGTTAGCCTATTTTGATTATGAAGTTGCTGTTACATCTGAGTCATATACGCTTTTAAAATATGATATTTCAGTTTTATAGAACACTCGAATTTTTATGATGGTCATACTTTCCCATACTATATATTTCATACATAGGTCTTAGATAGTAAAAAATTTTAATTTGTATGCAATTTTACATAAAAGGTGACCTATAAGGAGGGTGTGGACGACCTATAATACTTATTAACTTTACACTAATTGATTTCTTATCTGATAAGCTACAAGTAAGTAAATCGTGAAATATATAATTTGCTTAAGAGAAGTTTAAGATTATTGTTAATAGCAAAAGCTTGCTCTGCCTCAGGAAAGCAAATATAGTAACACGGAAATCCTTAATGAAAGTACCTTATAAAGCCGTGTACTATTTCTGTGTATGGCGGTCAAATGTCAGCTTTTATCTCTGTTAAATATATAAGCGTATATATCTTCTAAGCTTGCAGGTGTTAAAACATAGTTACGTATTTACCCGTTATTCATCATTTTTTTTTTAAATATCGGCATTTAAGCCCTGTCGGACCATTTTAATCAAAATGAAACCTACATGATATTAAAGCCCATTAAACCTTATATCGATACAGCGAGTTTAATCAAAATCGTCGTAACCGTTTTAGAGAAAATCGAAAAAAGGTGCAAATTGCCTCTTCTGGTAAGCTCATTTTGATGTAAAAGGTTTTGTAATGTCTCGGGCGTATATTTGTCTTAAATATGAAATTTCAGTTTCATAGGACTTACCGTCTCCGCCCGGGAGCTACCACACACACAGACCTTTTTGCGGGACTTGGTTATTTGGACTCAGGGGACCCTAAAACGTGTATTTCTGTTGAAAACTGAATTCGAAAATTTTCACGATCGCAATACTTCCCCTTACTATATATAGTAAGTAAAAGTAAAAAATACCAAAAATCAAAGACATTATATAAAAATGCTAAAGAATAAATATACAAACCTTAGATGCATGTGATCTTATCATGTCAGTTAATTTCGGGGGGTTAATTAAAGTGTGAAATTATGATCACCATTCCGGTCATGAAATAGCCTATTATATTATCAATACTTAATGCACACAGCATACTCATATAAATAAATACACTTACACCCTTAATATTTTGCGTTTTATTTTCTGAATCCATCAAATTTACTTGATGTATTTTTTTTTAATACAGTTGTATATATCAATTAATATGTTTAATAATTTTCTGAATATTGTTTCCGATTTCGTATTCTATTAATTCACTTTCGTTTCCATCTATATAAATTTGTTTTGAGATTTTTTTCATTTGAATCTGATTTAGAAACCTTTCGTTGTTAGGCATCCGGATTATCTATATATATTTCGTAAATGTTGGACGAAAAACTATGGAAATCTGATATTTAGATTTTTAAGAAATTGGGCTATGCTATTTTTATTGCTTTCGTGATGAGGTTAGCACTCACGTTAATAATATGGGACATAAGATGGTTTGAATAATATTTTATGTTAATACCTCTAATAATGTGTTTATTTTATACTTTTTAAAAGTTTGTTACATTTATAACTAGTTGGTCCGACAGACGACGTCGTGTCTTACATATCACCAGGTGAATAGGTCGTTTCTAAAGTTAAGATCAAGCGAATAAGAATCATTGAAATCGATCAAGCCGTTCACGCGTTTCCTAATAAAGTTTTTGTTTTTCATTCTAATTTCTTAAGGGAGACCTCAGACAATAAGACTGTATTATATGAACCATCTGACAATATGATGAAAACAAGTATTTGTAGATTACTTAAATTGTGCAAGAGGGTTTGGTTTCATGCAGCAAGCCTTGTACGTGTTGTATAATTGGTGCAACTCACTTCCTTCTAAACTGCAGCTGCACCTAATCACGGGACAATGAGCCAATACATCAAGGCGAGCTACTGCATTTTCTTATCTGTTAAATACTGGTTGTAGTCATCGAATCTTGATCCATCTGCGACCTACCTTAAGTCCTTATATTCGGTAATGAACCATTTTCTTAATCAATGCATATTTTTCTTTATAAGTTGAAGAATAACTTTTTATTTAAACATATAGGAAGCACAAGTTTTATGTAGCAATTTTATTTTTATTAATACGGCTGTGTAATTGAATCATTGCACGCTAAAACTGTTACTTATATTATTTTTGTTACTGTTATTAATGTTACTTTATTTCTCAATAAGTATTTGATAACCATGCTCTGCTCTTCCGGCAATTTTAGTGAATTGTTCTCATGAAATGTTTTAATAGAAACTGGTACCGAAAGTTCTCTTTTATGAAAACATAGATGAATAACCCGATCAATTGCGCCATTGAAAAGTATTCTTTCCGAACTGCATGATTCATTAATTATTACTAAATGTACAGGGGAGTGATCAGTGCTCGTTTTTCGAGTAAAATAGTGTGCTATGTGGTTCTTTAGTGATTAAAAAAACCCGGCAGGTCCGTTGTTATCCTTTGCGAGGCGGGCCAATAAAAGGTTTTGGATAGCAACCCTCGTATTTCTTCTCTAGGTATACCTAGACTTTACCATCAACGTCAATGCTTAGCGCTAAAGTCGTCGCCTGCTTTTTATAAGCGTCATAAGATTTAAAAATAATTGCGAAGGTACATCGAAGCTATGCTTATTACGTGGTGTTTCGTCTTTATTTTAACTCCTGTGAAGTAAAAAAAAATTATGTGTAATTAGTGTCTTAATTAGAATTGCAGTCCTAACATGTGTGTTGTATTGTATTTGATAGTTAGTTCTTTATGTCTGAAACGTCATATTTCGATTGTGGTGTACGGACTGTGTGTCCCAGTGATTCTTTTTTTTTTATATAAATGAAAATCCAATTCTGTCCTATGTTGTAGTAATCCATTCGCGTTTCACACAAGGGCTTGTGTCACTTGTGTGAGCTGATCTGCTTTAGAAGGCTAAAAAGAAGAGGATGCAAGTATTCAGACCACTTAATAACCAGTACAATCATGAAAGTACAGTCATGAAATTAAAGTATCAGGTGAAGTTGGCTACTGGATACTTTCCTTCCTCATGCCAACTGAAAATTGATTACATTGTTTTAACGATACTGGAGCTTATTAATCTTCTGACACCGTGGTGTGGTGCGTGGTAAACTATAGTTCCTAGTATTAGCAATTTTTGGCACCAATGCATTGAGTAATGATTATTTTCTTTCTCGGCTCTTTGATGATTATATTTATAACATAATTTTTAAAATAAAAATTCTAGCATTTGAATGTGGGTTTAGAGGTATCAACAAAAAACCATGGGTAACAGTAGATTATATGGTGATGTAATATCGGTAAAGCATTGCGGTATCCGTACTTCTCTATTCGTTTAATACGTGAGGATTGTAGTGGAGTATTTTAATGATATTTCATAGCCATTAAAAAAATTCTCCCTTATCAGGTAATTAGTGGAGAGTGTAAAAATGAACTGACAAAAAAAAAAATATTTATGCCATTTAATGTTCATATAATACGCTGTGAAAATTAGCAGTCATTCGTAATAGCCTACAGGTTAAACATTTATATATATGTTATATATAAATATATATATATATATATATATATATATATATATATATACATACATACGTGCGTGTGTGTGTATATTTATACACACACACGTGTATGTTATTTTAAACAGATTCCTTTAATTACAGCAATCAAGTTAAAAATGCCCAATCATGTTGAATTGAGTCCCCTGCAGCTGTCTACTCCACAATACTAGGGTAACAGTTTAGTGCTGCGGGATAGTATCTAACCTATAGCCAGGCGTTTAAAAATGCCCATGTGTGAATATTATACGTATCTAATGCATTATTAACGTGATCTTTGTTGTGACAGAAAGATATTTATTAGTTTCACAATCTGACCCTAATTTCATATATATATATATATATATATATATATATATATATATAAAATATAATATATTTATTATATGTTCTGAGACCTTGTTCATGTGTTATTAGCAACTGTATATGGAATCGATATATCTGAGCTCATATAGCAAACTGACATGTCACTTATTTCTATAAATGAGAGTTTTCAACATTCTGGAGAGTTCGTTTGTTTATATTCGTTATGTTTTTTTCGAAGGTTTTTCTTTCGATTTATTAAGAACTCTACCTTGTACAAAAAAAAGACCTATTTTCTAAAAATAAACGAATTGACACTCCAGAAGATCAATACATTAGTTTATAAAAAAAGTTACTTGCACCATTTTGCTTTTTGAGCACTGATATAGTCTTTTATCGTAATCGTCCGGTCAATACTGAGCGCGTTACTTTTTAATGTAGTTTCCCCAGCAGACCTATTCCTCGGGTCAGTTGTGATCCTGTTTTTAGTTTAAAACTACTGTAAAATAATGGATATAAGCAGATATTGAAAAGCTAAAAGCAATTTGTTTGTTTGTTTATGCTTAGAGGCGTAAAACTTCGAAGTCATCAACGCCTAAAAATTTACTTAAATATAATAAATTTGGGAAAGAGGAGTTCTGTTTTAACCAAAATAAAATAATAAGAAGAAAAGAGCTAATTATAATGATGACTAATATGAATGAAAATCGAATAATGTTATAAAGATACGAAATTTAAATGACAATAGGAATAAAAAATAAAATCAGACATAAATGTTATAGTTGAGACAGGAGCTGGTGTACTTTTAAAAAATTTATAACCATTGATTTTGATGCTTCGTAATATTTTAAAATATTGCTCAAGTTAGGAGACATACCAATTTTGGTGATAATGTCTACATAATGAGTGCACTCCTCAAAGATGTGCCTTATTGAAAGGATGGAGTTGCAGAAGGTGCATGTTGACGGTGGCTTTTTTGTTATTAGGTACGAATGAGTTAACGCAGTGTGGCCAATTCTTAGACGAGCCAAGGCTACCTCCTCCCTAGGGCTACGCTGGCGGATGTTGACCACGGCTTTACTGTTCTCTTGATCTGCTTAAGTTTGCTAGGGGGGCTTTCGTCCCACATAACCTGCCAATTATCCCATACTTCCATTATCAGGGGTCGGGTTAGTTCCGATGGAGTGAGGACGGCAATACCTCGACCTGGGAGCGTTAGTGCTTCCTTCGCGGCCCGATCCGCGAGCTCGTTGCCGACAATGCCAATGTGGCTCGGGATCCATACGAAGCTGACGGACTTCCCCTGTTCTACGAGTGTCGAAAGATAAGACTGAATTCGTATAATGATTGGATGTTCTGGATACATAACTTTTAAGGCTTGTAGGTGCTTAGAGAATCTGATAATATGACAATTGATTTATGGGATGAAGGTATACAGAATTGGAGTGCTGATGCTTTTGCGTAAAGTTCGGCGGTATAAATGGAACATAACCTATGCAATTAAAATTTGTAAGTTGCATTACTGGTTACAATAGATGAGGCTGTTGAATTAGTCTAAATCTTTCCAATATTCAAAAAAATAACAGCACTCCCTCTGAGTATAAGGTACAGTTATCCCGAATTATCGAAAACATTCCTAACCATTTCCTAATCTACACCGATGGTTCCAAGTCTGAAAATTCAAAAGCAATTTGTTTTAAAAAAAAGAAGTGTAATTTTATCGTCTGAGTCGTAACTTTTAAAATTTTCTTCTTGATCTCCTTGTTTTTTTCGTATTGTTTTTAATGGCTAATAAGAGAGTTTGCCTGTCTTATCATCGCTAGTAAGTCTTCTTTCCATATTTCCCAATAAGCCGGTCATGACCTGATATCTTTGATTCACTTGATACCCGCTATGGATTTTTATTAAATTATTAACAAAATCTTAATTTATTGAATTTTTAGCGGTAACCCTAGCACCGACATTCTTCGTTTTACGCTATAAAACGTTAATATTATCCAAATATTGCCTTTCGAGTTTCTGTTTTGCCATAAAAGAACCCGACTTGGTACGCACGACCTACGATCAACGCGCCTACATTCTGACTTGGCCCGGTCGCTGTATGACATAGTCGGTGGTATATCGAAGGGGTGTTCAGCAAATATTTTAGGAAAACAAAGTTCGTCTAAACTCTTAATTGCGTAGTTTTCCTTTTTCCTGGGAGCAATAACATGCATCTTGTCTGCTTCTAGTTCGTTTCTATCTACCAAGAGTACTTCTTCATCTCATCGCTATAAATATCCTTGGAAAGATCATCGTCGTTATATGTACTTATGTTATTTATTTCATTGTTGGTCAGTTTTATGTTCAACGAATTCCACTTGCTCATGAAACTGCCGATCATATCGTAAATATGCCTTATCTATTTTAATATCATTGCTTTTATACAAAGGCGTTTGCAATAAATATTTCAAAGCATCACAAACAACGCCCGGCCAGATAGTTTCGTACATCTAATACGTTTTATGGAGTATGTTTCAGTTGCAACTGTACAGTGGCCATTTTATGTAATGATCTTGGTAATGTTTGTAAACATTCGTTGATTTCTATCGGTATATTCACGACCGGACCTTTTACCCCAAACTGAGGATTAATTGCGAGACGTTCTTCTAATGGATACAATTGTTTAACACACTCCGGTAAAGGAATGGACTTGGTCCCATTGCTGGTGGCCATATTGAGATCCTCATGCTTCATTATGTACTTCCTACAGGTTTTACAAACAAATTAGGAAGAATAGTTATTGATATTGTTATAAAATTCTATGAGTTTGTTTTCTTTTATTTTCAATTTCAAATATTCTATATTCAACCTCGCTATAGAATGTTCAAAGAATAAACCTTCGCAAGAAGAACATGCATATTCTGGTATATTACTTTTTGACTTTATAAATTCTAGTTTTAGTTCAACTAGAAAACTGTCATCTTGCACAATCCTATTGTATTTATTATGTCGAAATCTTAATATATCGTTTACTCTTTGAGACATTTTTATCTGCTTATCCTTCTTCCTTTCTTTTGCTCTATATACCTCATCGGTCCTAAGCTTTTATCATTGTCTTATTTCTCTCATTTTCTTTGGATCTGTATACTAGGTCGCTCTGAGATCTAACATCATGTTCTTATTTCTGACATTTTCTCTTTCTCTGTATTCATCATTAGTCCTAAGCTCCTTCATTATGGACTTATTTCTTTTATTCTCTCTTTCTCTGTATTTACCACCTTTTCGACGTATACTTTTCATTATTTTATTACTTTCTCTTTTTAAATATTCATCATCTGCCCTAAGCTCCTTCATCTTTCCCTTCTTTCTTTTATTTTCCCTTTCTCTGTAATCACCATTTTTTCCATTTTCCACCATTTTCATGTTATGTCTTCTATTCTCTTTTTCCTTATACTCTGCACGATTTCTCAGCTCCTTCATTGCTATTCTCTTCTTTCTAATTTGTTTAGTGTAAAAACTTGCCTTTCTTTATCTTGTTTTAATATTTTCTGTGAAGGAAATGGTGCTAGTTTCATAAATTTGATTATCATTATCATTGGCTGCATTGAATATTAATGGCTCTACCGTAAACGGATTATCGTCTTCAAGAAAATTGTTTGAAAAATTCATTATTATCAAATTAATAACCTTGTCTAAGGTATCATATATACACACAAACGCGACCCCATCGGCATAGTTTAGACCTCGATAATCGAGTGGGATAAAAAAAAAAAAAAAAAATTTAGTCTGACTTTTTAAAAGCCTTATTGATTTAAAATGCCTTGAGTATATTTTTAAAAACACTTTTTCATGACTTCTTCTGTATTTTTGCTAATTATTCCCTACATATGTATATCATTCCAAATCAAGGTGGGAGTTTTCCTGATACTATCAATTATAATGTTATCTAAAGAAATCTCATCATTTGGTGGATCTGGTACAACTCCTTTAAATTTTAAAATACATTCTTCGTGTAACATATGCCCTAATTTAAGTATATCATCGATAGTGTTGGAACTCCCATCCGATATATTTGTGACTGATGAGAAACATAGTGCCATCAGTGACATTCAGGTACACTGTGTATTTCTTTATATAACAAACGCTATATTACTTTGACTAATACTACAGAAATTATTTTACCTAAAGATAATATATAACTATTTCTGCAACCATTTATTTATTTGAATCCAATTAATTATTTAAAACAAAAATATGTACTACTTATATCACAACAGTCGTTAATGGCGTACCTAATTTTGTAAAAACTAAATTATTCAAGTTGTAAAAATGCTAGAAAATAACATATTACTTGCGAACAAAATAGTTCTCAGATATGAATGCTCCCTTTATATTTTAAATAATCTTCATAAACAAAACAACCAATAGATTCCAAGAATGCAGTTCTTCAGATTATCTCTCATAAATTGTAGTCAAATAACTTTTTAAACTTTAACAGAACAACTTCGCAACGCTGAGTAAATTTAAATTGAATTTTAACTATTTTTTTATCAGGTGCTATGGCATTTCAGTTCTGTATATATGGAAAACATTTTTCACTGGAAATATATTTATTATTTCAGCGCATGTGAGGTATTATTATTTTCCAGTTGATCAGCGTCCTGCATTTTCAGTTTAAAAGATCTCACGGCCATCGCCTTTAAATCTTCTTTGGGTCTGCTCTGGTAACAGGGAGGAAGAAACAAGTTTATTTGGATGGTGATGTGTTGAAGAATGAAACGTGTAATATTTGTCGTTAATGTAAGATAATACATTGTTAGGAAGCGTCTGCTGTTGATCATTAATACTAGTGAGGACTTCTGATTCTGTGCGTTGTTGTTTTCGAGGATCTCTGTCTGCTACGCTGTTCCTCTTCCTTCCTGTCACCACTTCCCAGGCCCCAGAATTGTCCGTACCACTTAACTCCATATCATTAGCCCCGTCCATGTTTGCGGCTAATTCCGCCTCGTTTAATCCTTTTACACTCGACGTCAGTCGTAACCCTTGTATTCGGTTAGTTATTTAATCAAAAATAGCTCCGAAATCCAATGAATTTTAGTAACTTTGAGATCAATGAAAATTTAATTTTTGAACACAGTAAGCACCATATGATATTCCTCCAAGATATGTACTGACATCTTCGGCGTTTCGCAATTATTTTGAAACCTTAGGACGTTGCTTTATAGCAGGTTGTGATTTTAATGCAAAGCACCAATTTTGGGGGTCACGTCTTTGCACCCCTAGGGGAAGAAATCCGAGGGCTGCCATCCACGATCTTTCATTAGACACTATATCACCAGACACACCAACCTACTGGCCAACGGAAAACACGGGACTTACTGGACTTTTTTATTGCCAAAGGACTACGTACCATACCTTACTCAATAAAAACGATCTCTGATCTTTGCTCTGATCACTCTGCTCTACATTTGGTCATACTCGATGAACCATGCAATGTGCAAAGGGTGCCTATGCTTATAAATAGCGAATTGGACTGGGATCTATACCGAGAATTCCTGGAAACAGATCTCTCAATACCATGTCCATCAAAACAGAAGCCGAATTAGAAGAAGCGGTGGAAACATTTACTAAATGTGTCCAAAGAGCAGCATGGTCTTCATCTCAGAAGATAACATCGGGATTAGATCATTTGCCAAAATACCCTGAATATATAAGAGACTTGATCACAGCAAAGAGAAGAGCTCGTAAGGTGTGGCAGACTAACAGACTTTCTTCAGACAGAAAACACTTTAACAGACTCAACAACGAACTTAAACGACAAATACAAAAATTCAACCGAACTAACTACGATGCCTATTTGAATAATCTATCAACTGACGATGGAAGCTTGTGGAAGCATACCAAGAAATTGTTAAAACATCGACAGGTGTCAGTACCACTGTGAAAAGAAGATGGTTCATGGGCCGTGTCAGATAGAGAAAAATCCGAAATTTTTGCTGATCTTCTTTCCTCTGTTTTTATACCACCGACTGACTACCCTGATACAGAACATGAAAACTTAGTTAAAAGTACTCTGGACATTTCACTGCAGTTAACACTACCTCCTATATCATTCACTCCTTCACAAGTCGCACAACAAATCAGACACTTACCTAAAAGAAAAGCCCCAGGTTATGATTTAATAACTGCCGAGGCGCTCCAAATGATGCCCAAGAAAGCACTAGTGTTCCTCACGACAATATACAATTGTGCACTTAGGACAGCTAAATTCCTAGTACAGTGGAAATATTCAATCATAAAAATGACACACAAAAAAGATAAAGACATGTACAATCCCTCCTCCTACAGGCCTATTAGTCTCCTTCCGATATGCTCTAAACTTTTTGAAAAATTAATTTATAAAAGATTGGTTGATATACTGACTGAGCAAAAAATAATACCTGACCATCAATTCGGTTTTCGCACGTCACACTCAACGACACATCAATCACACAGAGTTACTGACTTCATTGCAGGAGCACTAGAAAAAACGCAACTGAGGTATTTTTAGATGTTACCCAAAGCGTTCGATAAAGTCTGGCACGAGGGGCTTCTCTTTAAACTTAAGAACGTACTGCCTTACACGTACTATCTTATTATACACTCTTTCCTCTCCGATAGGTTTTTCTCTGTTCGGTAGGGCTCAGAAACTTCTTCAACACGACCAGTGTTGGCAGGAGTACCGCAAGGATCGATACTTGCTCCTCTCCTATACATTGTATACACACATGACATACCAACTCACCCCACCACATTGACTGCTACTTACTTGGACGATACTGCAATTCTAATACCAAACGGCGATCCCATACTGGCCTCACTGCTCTACAAAATCACTTAATGCTACTACAAAATTGGTACAATCTTTGGAAAATTCGTTTAAATCACAATAAATCAAAACACGTAACGTTTACACTACGACAAAACACTTGCCCACCAATTTTTATCGACAACAACCAAATTCCTCAGACAAACTCTGTACATTACCTAGGACTGACACTCGATCAAAGGATGACTTGGGGCCCACATGTCAAGATAAAAAGACAGACTCTCAACCACCGACTAAAAATACTATACTCTCTTTTTTCAAAATCTTCAAAATTAAAAATTTGACAGAAACTGAATACATTACCTTCTTAAGCCAATATGGACTTACGCTTCACAGAGTTTTGGTTCAGCAAAAAAAAAAACCCATATAAAAAAACTGCAATCATTTCAATCCAAAATTTTAAGACTCATAACGACAGCTCCTTGGTACGTAAACAACAGAACCCTACATACGGACATACAGCAACCAACAGTTGACCTACATATACAAACACTCTATTCTCGTTTTCACATTAAACTTAACGGGCACGACAATAGACTGATTAACGATATTTCTGTAGCTGAAATGCCGGTCAGAAAAAGGCTAAAACGAAGCTGGATAAGAGACCTCCTCAGCTAGATTAAAAGCCTTGGAAGGGGTGCTGTTGGGCACTTTACTTCCCCATACCTATCATTACTGATCTTACTTGTGTCCAACACATTTGATGATTGTCAGACATCATCTGACAGGTGTAAATAAAGATATAAAGAAAAAAAAATGTAAGAATTCACTGTTGGAATGTTCGTGTCATTTTGTATTGTGTGATTCGAAACAGTGAGTGAACAATTTTTTGTAAAATTTTGGACTGAGTTGTTTTGTTTGTGCGTACGTGTTTTGCAGAACCCTTAAGTTCTGCTCCGTATGTCCTTACTGGTCTCAGTAGAGTGGTGTATATTAGTCGCTTGTTTCGTAAATTTAGTGGTGATCTGTGATCCAATAGATGTGAAAGTTGTTTGTAACGTCTTGTTAATTCTTGTCGCTTTAATTTCGTATGTATGTTCCATGTTAGTATTTTATCAAGATATAGTCCGAAGTATATTACGTAGATTTTTGAAGGTACTGCATTATTGTCGATTTTCACTGCTAGACAAGTACCTTTCCGCAGAGAAAAGCTCACATGGCTAGATTTGGGGGCATTACTTTTTATTTTAGATCAAATAAATGGTTTTTAAGGAAATAGAAACAATAGTGCAATCTCTGTGCGACGGAAGAAGTGCTGTATCACCAGCCAAAGGTATAGGTGGTGGTGCAAGGATGCTTAGGAATATCGTGTAAACAGAGTAGAGAAGAGGGCACAGTACACTATCTTGTGGCACGCCAGCGTATTGAGGAAAAAAGGGTGATATTGAAGAATTAGAAAATAAGTAGAAGGCAGGCGCGGTTTTCTTTTCCATAGTAGACCTTTGTGCCAAAGTCTCCTCCGGTTCCGAGAGTTGAACTCGTAATTTTTGGTTTCTAGGGGAGCCCGTGGCTGAGTGGCTAGCGCGCTAGTCTCTCATGCTACAGGTTCTGAGTTCGAATCCCAGTCCCGGCGGGGCTTTTATAAGGATGTAAAAAAATGGAGATTCACTCATAGCCTCTCCCCGGGTATGTGAGACCCGTCAGCCAAAGGGCGGCAACTCACAAAATTAGTCGTATGGAGTGATGACCATACACTAAAAATTGCATCGTGAAACGTGAGTGTAAACTCTCAGGAGTTTACACCACGAGGCCCAGGGCCTACACGGCCTGTCGCGCCAATGGAAGGTATTGGTCATCTGGTAGCTTTGCAACGCGTGTATTAAAGCAACGCGCGCTAACCATCTCATCCACTCCGCCCCCACCAACTGATGCTCCACGAACTTTTACCAATTTTAGGTATTTATTCTTTTGCGGATTGAAGTAAACTAGTTTAGACCTGGTTCTTTTTCTTCGTTTCCATATCCCCACCTAGGTCATTTACCATGTGTAATATAGTTTCGGTAGAGTATTCTGCACGCTATGTACGTAAGACGGTGTAGCCCTCTAAAAATCTAAATATATATCTAATATTCAGGATTTAGGGGTCCTTGCCATTGAAATGATTGTATGAGGGGGTCCGAGAAAATGGTTTGTTGGGACCTCTGATATATATAAACATTCAACATGACCTCTAAAACGCCTTGTAAAAAGGGTGACACTATTCCGCAATACAGAACTGTTATGCGGGTTTTGTGGATTAGATAATGTTAAGGCGATGTTTACACGTTATGTTGTTGATCTGTTGTCGCAAATAAAAAAAAAATATATATATATATATATATATATATATATATATACATATAACTATATTAAGCCTGTTAACCATAATCTTATGATATGCGCTACCAACTCGTTGGATTCAAAATGAAAATTTAACTAAAAAGAACCCTCTCGCATAGCTATATATGTTAGTTGATTTCATTCGAAATTAGAGTAAATATAGTAGCTTTTACAGTAGCATATATAGTTCATATATATATTGTAGGATAGTAGCTAATATATATAGTAGTATAGTAGTTTTTAAGAGATTTTAATTTTTCTAAAAGGTACTAAAAACGTTTCCCTCCAAAAGATACTATATTCTCTGTAAACACATAGCCTTTCCTTTCATTTCCTTCCAAAAGGTACTATATTTCCTACTTACTATACGGCAGAATTACTTAACCACGTAATATATTACCTATAATGTATTTTTTTCTTCATCTTGTGCATTTTTATTGGTTTATTTAGTATGTCTTGAATCACTACTATTATATTTATCAATGGTTTTAACCTAATAATCAGCTTATAGACTTTTTTGAACAACTGTGTTGCGTCGCTTTGGTTCTTGTAGGTTTTAAATTAAATTAAGTTTTTTTTAAAAGTATTTCTTTTAGCAGCAACAATTTTTTTTTTTTTTTTTTTCTTCACATCTTTTATTCACACCTGCCAATGATTGTTGACAATCTGCGATTTGATGAAGGAATGATGGTCTGGCGTGGTAGGCATGATGAGAGAAGATGCCCAGCGGCACCTTCTTTCTATTACGGATTTAAGTTAGAAGGTCCCTCATCCAACTTCTTTTCAGCCTTCTGCGAGTATTGTCCAGCATGTTACTAGTGGTCATGCTTTGTATTAGTGTGTTAGTATCTCCATGTAGTTGTTGTGAAAACGTTTGTAGGGGTCCGAATCTGTTCGTTAACTGTTGGCATGTGAAGGTCAGTATGTAAAGTAGTGTTGCTAACGTACAAGAAAAATTTAGTTCAAATGAATTCAGAAAATCCCATTTTAATAGAATAATTCTATTTGATCCAGAAAATAGTTGGAATCAGCATTCCACGAACTTGTTAAATATGAGAGTAAAAACCAACAAAGAAAGATATTTCTCAGAGGGAGAATAAGAAATTATACTTAACTTGGTAATTAACAATTTGAAGACGTCAGTTATCGTAATGTATCATGATGGTGATAGTCACTGTTACAACTTATCGCGCGTTATTCTTCTAAAAAGTACTACATCCATGTTATGTTGTTTAAAAGTCATCTGAAAAGTGCAATAATTTGGAAACATAATTTAATAACTAACACGCTTAAAAATCAAGTTTTAAAATCATTTTCTCATCGTTTCCCTTGGAACTTGGAGAAGCCGCCCTGCGGTCATTTTCAACATATCTGAGAACTTCGTCCAAGCCACCCTGCGGTAATTTTCTTCAACATTCAACTGGACATATTTACGTGAATATAACCTATCTTTATCCATTAAAGGAAACATTTAATTTCTTAATTCTTATTCAAGAAACTGTTTAATTATGATAACTATATTTTTTACATCTTTAAGCATTTAATTAAGTTAAGTTTGTTTCTCCTATTTTCTTCAATATTTTAATTAGGTTTATTTTGTTTCCTACATTTTCTTACAGCTGTTTATCTATAATTAATCATATAATATTAGGTTAATTTTTTTTATCTTGTATAATTTTTTTAGTATTAATTTGGTTATTTTCCTTTATTCTTGGTATGTTAATATTATTTTCGTTAGTTCTAACATATAAATATGTTTTAGTGATATAAGTTTTTCTTATTGGAATGCTTCCTATATTATTTTTGTTATTTTTTTTATAAATCTATACAGTAGATCCACTAATTTATTTCAATAGAACCACCCTCAATTTTGAGTTGTCAATTGGAAGTACTGTTCTTTCACGGCTAGCCCAGCGTATACACACGGTATAAAGTGGACCTTTTATTTCGCCGATTTTTATAAAAAAAAGTTGATGTAACATATCCGGTAAATTGCGGAACTTGTCATTTCAGGACTTAGGGGATCTTAAATTTGCGTTGTGTATTACTTGTATTGCGTTGAAAACCGGAATTAAAGTTTTTCCCGATCGCAATACTTTCCCTTATTTATATTTCGCAATAGGTCTTTGGATAAAAAAACGAATAAGCTACATCAAATAAATATATTATATCAATACATTTCCTTAGTCAGTTGAACCTTGAAATTAATCCGGTTACGTTTATACGCAGGTTCAGTAATCAAAATTGTATATTATTCATGGAAAAACAATTTAAATAAGAATATTTCCGCATAATATAAAATGTAGGTAGTATATTTCTAAGTTATATATTAAAAACTAATCCATTGGTTACTGGAACTATTTATAGGTGCGTCCCCTTCACTTGATAAAATATGTTTAAATATTAATTTTTGAGATATTATTAATTACTTAATATCATTAATAATGTTTTTAATTTATTATTTGAGCCTCGATCGGGATTATTGCTTTGAAGGTTGCCTTAGGCTTTCGAAATGTTGTAATTATATCGAGGGCAGTGTTAGAAGATGAAGGTCATATTTTTTTCCTTCTCTAAAATGTGTATCCACATCTCGAGTGTCCTTCCCTTTCTCCCCGCTGGCTTGGGCGTGGCCCTCAGTCCTATTATCATTTCAATACAAAATATATTTATATATTTCAAACAATTTTTGAATTTTCTCTTTTTTAGCCTAGCTTATTTGTTTAAAAAAAGATCTGGTTTGCACAACACGCGACTTTTCACTTACCTTCGTTATTTATATCAATTTGAGAATTTTTAAACAAAATTTAGAAAAAATAAATTGATTTCAAACGAAATCATTTTTTTTATCGTATTCATACTCTCCTAACATTATAAGTGAGAATACTAAAATCTTCGCATTAACGGATATTACCATTATATCGTTCTTCAGATTGTACTTGTTTTTCAGTATAATTCGCGTTTGTAGTATCTGGGAGACTACTAACCTGAGTGATAAATTCGGGGAGTGAAGTGTTAAGTTTGGAAGGTTGTCAATTTACTTTTAACAAGCTGGGCAAAAGTGAAAGGAGGGTCACTGATCAGCTGGTTGCCGCTAGCTCGGCAAGCTCGGGCTTGCTTTTCTTTAACTTATCTTTCTTTTATATTTAATTCTTATTTCATTATTTATTTATTATTATTATTTTCTTAATAAATGAGATATTTTCATCAAGTCATGTCCTCAAAGTCCGCAAGTAAAAGATCTAGATCTGCAGGTTCTAACTCGTCTCCCACAAAACAGAGACCTCGCCGAGAACAAAATAAAAAAATGATTCCACCAGCGACCGCGTCAGCTTCCTCATTAGGATCTGAACCACAGCCCAGCACATCATCACAAGGAATAACCGATGAATCCCGTTTTTTACACCGAATCCATTTGAGATCCTCCAAAATGAAAAAGAAACCATGGAATCTTCTCCTATACCCAGGGAACCACTACCTCCACCAATATTTGTTAAAAATATTAAAAATTTTAAACTGATGTGTGCGCATTTAAACAAAGTAACTGATCCTAATAGTTATTATTGTATAAGTAGAACCAATGATACTAAAATATCTCCGACTACTGCTGAAACCTACAGAAAGATTGTAAAATATCTGACTGAGACCCAAAACTGACTTTCATACTTATCAGCTGCGCCAGGAGAGAGCATTAAGGGTCGTAATCAGAAACCTACATTCCTCAACACCCGTTGAAGCTATCAAAGAAGAACTGACAGAATTAGGATTCCAAGTGAGGCAAGTCACCAATGTTCTAAAAGATAAAAGTCCACTGCCTCTATTCTTCGTGGACTTGGAACCATCAGCAGGAGTCGAAAAAATCTATGACCTCAGTAAACTGTACTATACCCGTGTAAAAGTTGAAAAACCTTACACAAAGAAAGAAATAGTCCAGTGCCATAACTGTCAGGCATATGGTCATACCAAAAGTTATTGCCATCACATACCACGCTGTGTGAAATGCGGTGAACAGCATAAATCAGAAGAATGTACAAGATCTAGATCAACACCCGCTGTATGTGCCCTGTGCCTCAAGGACCACCCGGCTAACTACAAGGGATGCGAAATCTACAAGAAACTCAGAACCAGATACCAAAAACCTCAGGATCCGAATGAAACACCTATACCAATCAGAAGCAGAAGAGAACCATCTAAACTTGTAAATTCTAATGTGTCATTTGCCCACTTGCTTGGGGGTGGAAACCAGAGTCATGAAGTCGAGGCACTGCCGGAACAACTTTTTTCTCAACATTCTCAATCTATTGTACAACAATCTATCCCTCAAAGTTTACCTGATCTTCAAAAAACTCCTCAACATCAAATTTCTCATATCCCTCCACCATCAAACGTCACAGATCTTACCAGTCTAATGACATCGTTCATCTCCGAAATCAAATCTCTTGTTATGCCGCTTATATCACTCCTTACAAATCTAGTATCAAATCTCATTCCTGCCTTACAAAAACCATAAATGACCTCACCTAATTCCTTATCCATTCTCCTTTGGAATGCGAATGGTGTTAGAAATCACACTGACGAACTGACAGCGTTGTTGCAAGACAAAACAATTGACGTTGCACTTATTACTGAAACTAGACTAACCACTAAACAGCTTTTCAAAATACCGCAGTACATAACATACCGTACAGACCACCCAGACGGCAAAGCTCATGCCGGTTCTGCTATCATTGTCCACCAATCCCTCTCTCATCATTTACTTCCACTTCCTACCTATGATTTCCTGCAAGCCACAGCAATAGTAATCAAGACTTTTTCCTATCCGATAACCATTACATCAGCATATTGCCCTCCCAAACACTCCATTTCCAACACCGAATTTTCATCCTTCCTGGATTCCCTAGGAAATCATTTTATTCTGGGTGGAGATCTAAACGCCAAGCACCAGCAGTGGGGTTCTAGAACCACGAATTCTCGTGGAAGAAATTTGCTGACTGCTCTGAATTCCCGAAATTTTAACCTCCTACCTCCTGACTCCCCTACCTACTGGCCAACAGATCCTAACCGCAATCCAGATATCCTCGACTTCTTCATCCACAGCGGATTAGGCTCCCTGAACTATTCCGTAACTCGCCTTGATGAACTATCCTCTGACCATAGTCCACTGATCCTTAAAGTATCCCTAACTCCTATTCCGAAACCCATTCCACCATCATTTATCCGAGGCCCTGTCAACTGGAACCTTTTCCGCCAAATCCTCACCGATAATATTGACCTCAGTGTGACCCTCAAAACACCGGAATGACCTTGATGATTCCGTCTACTCCTTTACTACCGCCATTCAGCAAGCTGTATGGACTGCCTCCTCTCCTAAGCACTCCAATACAACTCCTCAGCAAAACCATTTACCTCAACACCTAGCTGACCTCATCCATGCAAAACGCCGAGCCAGATCATTATGGCAAAGAACCCGACACCCAACAGATCGCCGCTCCTACAACTTTTATTGTAGGCAATTAAAGCGGGAGTTGGCGACCTTCCGTTCCCAGTCCTTTAATTCCTACCTCTCCTCTCTATCAGCTCGAGATAATTCCCTGTGGAATGTGACCAAAAAGATCCTAAAATACCATAAAGTTTCCCATCCTCTCCGGCGTGGTGATGACTCCTGGGCTGCGTCTGATGAAGATAAAGCCGAGGAATTCGCCACACACCTCTCCAAAGTATTCACTCCTCACCCGGAATCCAACAGAAATCATACCACAACAGTTCAAGAATTCCTTTTCTCACCAATACCTCTTTCCCTACCTCCTAAAGCTATTAATCCATCTGAGGTGAAATATCTTCTTCAAAAACTGACCCTTCGTAAATCTCCTGGACACGATCTCCTTACCCCCCAGATCCTGCGACAACTTCCCCAGAAAGCCATTATTTTTCTTACATACATCTACAACTGCATCCTTCGCACCACCTATTTTCCTCTCTTATGGAAACATTCCACAATCATTCTATTCCTAAAACCAGGTAAACCTTCCAGTAACACTTCATCCTACAGACCTATTAGTCTACTCCCCATCCTCTCAAAAATCTTCGAAAAGCTCCTTCTAAAACGAATCCTGCCTATATTAGAATCTCACAACCTTCCTTCCCACCAGTTTGGTTTCCGTTCTCATCATTCCACTGTTCAACAAGGACTCCGAGTTGTAGACCATATTTCCTCAGCCCTCGAATGCAAAGAGTATTGTTCTGGTGCGTTTCTGGACATAGCGCAAGCTTTTGACCGGGTGTGGCACGCTGGATTACTCTTCAAGCTTAAAACGCATTTACCCCAGTCTCTCTACCTCATTCTAAGATCCTATCTCTCAAACCGCTTCTTTCAAGTTCGCTGTGGTGTAGAATTTTCCAACTTTTATCCCGTTGAGGCCGGTGTTCCTCAGGGCAGCGTCCTGGGACCCGTTCTCTACATCCTTTACACCGCTGATATTCCTAATCATCCTGACACCTTTCTGGCAACATTTGCAGACGACACCGCCATCCTATCATCCAGTTCCGATCCCGAAACAGCATCCTTAATCCTGCAAAGACACCTTTGTCTTATCGAAGACTGGTGTGGTGCTTGGCGCATAAAGGTGAACGAGGCCAAATGCAAACACGTAACGTTCACTCTTCGACGAAACTCCTGTCCGCCAGTTTACTTCAATTCCATTCCTATTCCTCCTTCAGATACAGTCCGCTATCTTGGCTTACTACTAGACAAAAGACTGACGTGGAACCCACATACAAGACTTAAAAGAAAAGAACTCAATCGACGATTCGGACAGTTATACAGAATATTAAACAGAAAATCTGAACTTACAGTTGAGAACAAATTATTAATTTATAAGACAATACTGAAGCCCATCTGGACCTACGGACTTGAACTGTGGGGGACAGCTAAACGTTCTAACATCAAACGCATTCAATCCTTTCAATCCAAAGTCCTCCGAATAATAGTAAATGCTCCTTATTATGTATCCAACTATACCTTGCACCACGACCTTAATGTTCCATTTATTTCAGACCTAATTCCATCCAAATTTTCCAAATTCCATCAGAACCTCATTCATCATCCTAATCCTTTAGCACGATCCCTATCCAGCTCCACTCATCCATACAACCCACCTAGAAGGTTGAAACGGCAGTGGCTTCGAGATATATTGTAAATACGTATGCTGGAGTTCTGACACTGGTCAGATTCTCCTCTCAAGTGCGGTGTGATTGTGGCTATGGCGCCCTCACTTAGCTTCCGCTGGCTCTTACCAGTGATGCGGCTGAGAGGGAGGCGCTGGGATCCTTTGGGCTCTGCTTGTCCTTCCAGACGTGGGGGGACAAGCCCCGTCCGGGGTTCCCGAGCTGATTGTAAATATTGTACATAGGTATGAATGTGACATGTTTTGTTTATTTATTTGTTAACTTCATTTATTTGTATTTATTTTGTCTACTTAATTTTGTTATTGTATACGTTTATTTATTTTGATTTTATTTTATGTAATTTGACTTTCCTTTTGTTTATATTGTAAATATTGTATGAATGAGATCCTGTAGCACTATTATTATTGTCTATTATGACAAATTGTAATATATACGAATAAAAGAAAAAAAAAAAAAAAAATATTATAAAGCTTGAGAGTTTGTTTGTATGTTTGTTTGTTTGTTTGTTTGATCGCGCTAATCTCAGAAACTACTGGTTCAAATTGAAAAATTCTTTTTGTGGTTGGATAGTCCATTTATCGAGGAAGGCTATAGGCTATATAACATCACGCTGCGACTCAGAGATACGACTCGAAGAATCAGTGGAAAATATGGGAAAAAACAGGGAAAATTGACCTCGAATCCCAACGATTCCAAATGATTTACCTTTTAATTTTAAAATAATTCAATTTCCCGTTAATTTATCTTTTGCCATAACAATTAATAAATCACATGGGCAAGCATTTAAACACGTAGGAATCGATTTACGTCAAGATCGGGTCGCGGAGAAAATCAGTATGTTCTGCTGCCACAAGAAAATAAAACCAAAAATATTTTTTAAGCAGAAATACTTTAAAATATTGGGTCGTCCGAAAAGTTGGTAGAGATTCTTAAAATAAAATTTACCTTCTGTTTTTTCTACTAAAAATGAATCACGAAGCTAATGTTTATTTATATGCATTTAATCTTCATAGAATTAAATATATTTACACACTGAATTCGTCTTTATGAAGGATCAGTAGAGTAGTTTATTTCAATCCAACATGAGTGACGATTCAGTTCATTTTCGAAATAATATGCTGTTCTTTTTTAAAAAAGGGAAAAACGTAGCCCAAACTGCAAGAAAGATTCGTTCCGAGTATGGCAGCGATTCAATTGCTGACAGCACGGTTCAGAAGTGGTTTTCGCGGTTTAGATGGTCTTCAATTTGGAAGACCCACCCCATTTTTGTAGATTAAATAAACAAATTTTAAGCTGTCCAATTTTAATTGTTGTCCAAATTTTTCTACGTACTTTCCGGACAACCCAATATATTCTTTTAAAAACGTCTTGATAGCGATCATAATAACTGAAATTGACGCAGACGAAGTCGCGCGCAACAGCTAGTCAATTATATTATTATCTACGACAATCAGTTTTTTCATCACTCTCCGTTAACATTGACAATAGTATGTGTAAGATAATATTTTTTCTAAAATCTTTAGCATTCCAACGGTATATTACACATTTATATTACTGTTCTTAAGATTACAGGATGCTTGTATCCTGTCAGTATAATTGAGTAAGTAGTATCGCGGCGACACTAACGGCGTTTGAAGTTGAGGTAGACCGATGTGTCGGTGGGAGGATGGTGTTAAGTTTGGAAGGTTTGACAATGTGTCTTATAAACAGAGCTGTGGCAATTACAATTAAAATTAATTTATTAACGATTTAATTTAATTGAAGCTCACAATTAAAAGTAATTAACTAAAGTTAATTGTTACTTGTAGTTGTTCAATTAACAATTAATTTTAATTAACAATTTCTTATTGCAGTTTTCAAGAAAAAGATTGTTGTTTATTTAATATTAAAAATTATTTAGGAGCATTATGTTCAACCTGTAAATATATTTTTTATCTTACAGTTAGGACCAATCTTGATACTAATTATACCTCATTTTATTGTAATCGCTTAAGAAATAATTTTTTTTTTTATTGTTTTTAAAATGTTATATAAAAATTCCATACTCCCGCCATTTTTGAAACATTCGATTATCAGGTTTTCTAAGGTTCTGATACAAAATCCTATACAAAAATTGAAATCAGAACCCCTAAAAACCTAATAATCGATGCCTATATCAATTAAAACATAAACCCGAACAAGAATCGAAAAGTCTGTACGCGATCCTAAATCCGATACAAAAAATGAAATCAGAACCCCTAAAAACCTGATAATCGATGCCTATATCAATTAAAACAATAACGCGAACAAAAATTTAAAAAACTACATCAAGAAAAAACGGATAATGTTGACTGAATGTATTTTTTAATTTTAAAAAACAACATATTTTTGAAGATATTTAAAAAAAAAAAAAGTTTATTATTAATTCTTATGAATAATCCTAACTGTAAAATTAACTTTATTGTATGTAATTCTTTCTAATTAAAATTAATTAACAATTAGAATTAATAAACTAGTTTAATTAAATAAAGTTAATTGTGATTTTTAAATTAATTAAAGTAATTATTTAGAGGTACAATTAATTTTATTATATATATATTATATATATATATTATATATATATATATATATATATATATATATATATATATATATATATAGGTATGTGTATCGGTCTCTATCAGTTACTCTTTTCGCTATATGTACAAGGAATTAAGTTATGATATAGTTATCCTATTTTGATGTAGTCTAATTTACAATAGCACTCCAGAAGAAGTAGGGCATACTCAAAATTATTTACTTTCAAATACTATCGTTGTATATCTTTACAACACGAATCGTAGGCGGAGCTTTTGAACTAAATGTGTTTTGTTTTTTATTATACATTTATAATGTTTGTTCTTAGATGTTTTAGAAATAGAATGTTCTTATGCCGCTTTTAATTATTTAAAAAAAAACTATTATGATCGTGTTTCCAATCTGCAAAAACACACATGGCTAACCAAATGTAATATACTGTAATATATTTGCTATATGTTTTAGGATCTTTGCTAATACTTACCTGACTATAATGATTTTTTTTAATTTTTTAGGAATATTACTACCTTTAAAATCAGCACCTGTACATAAGGAGATTTTTAGTTTTTTCACAATTTAATGTAAAAAAAATGTATCAATCAGAAAGCGGTTTTTCCTTAACCCGCCCATATTGCAATTCTTGACACTATGACGAACTTTTATTTTAAAAAATTTCAGCTTCTTAATCATTGTCATGTATAAGATACGATGACTTCAAAAGTAAGTGAATAGTTACTATATTTTATTATAATTGGAAATGCTTATGGCAGTTTACGATTTTAACAGTAGGGAAAAAGACATCGGAAAATATACATTATACACTAAAATTAATAAAAATATTATGTCCAACATAAATTAAGGTACTTATACTACATAGATAATGAATTGGGAGTAAGACTTAATATTTTAATTCTGTGGCAGTCGTGAATAAGCTACTCAAATTTTATTTAATACCCAAAGTAGAGTTATAACATACAGCTTTCTTTCCACCTGAAATTTCTTCCTCCAAGAAATTTCTTTATCCAATTTAACACGACGTGGAAACGGTCTGAGGGAGCGATACGTGGAGTTAACTCATTTTTTATATAACTCGATTTATCCAGTTTTTCACGACCGCCACAGAATTTTTTTTTTTTTTTTTTTTTTTTTAGAAACAATTCTTTATTGAACAATATTACAATCTGTCCAATTTAGGACATTTTTAATAGGGATAAAGTACAACATTCATACTGCATTCACACGATATATACAGAACAATAAATTTGTATAATAATAATACAATATAAATAAATACAAAACAAAATCAATAAAAATATATACAAAAGTCACTCATACCTATATACAATTCACAAGCATACAGCACGTGAGTGGAGAATCTAGCCAATGCTAGAACTCCAATATACATTTTACAAGAGGTCTCGAGGCCACTGCCGTTTCAACCTTCTAGGAGGATGGTAAGGATGTGTGGAGCTGGATAAGGATTGAGCTAGGGGATTAGGGTGATGGATAAGGTTCTGATGGAATTTAGAGAATTTTAAAGGTATAAGGTCTAAAATAAATGGAATATTTAGGTCGCGGTGTAAGGTATGGTTGGATACATAATAAGGAGCATTAACTATTGTTCGGAGGACTACCACAGAATTAATCATTTTCGAAAAGAATATACTTTGATTGTTTTTGTTTCGTCTTAGGGTTGGTTTATTTTAATATTTTACTTGAAAGGTGAAAAAATTATTTTTAAAATACAAAAAAATATCTTGTACAAAAAAAGTCGTATGTCCGAGACTATATGAATTGAATATTTGAAAGTTCTGATTGGTTTAGGATTTTTGTATGTAATTTGATTTAGAGTAATAATTTATTTTTCGCAACCACATATTATGAATCATTTCTATTTATTGTTATTTAATTCATTCGTGGAACTCCATAAAGAACAGGCAGAAGCTAGTAAGTTAAACAGTCCAATTTTGTTTTTATTAATAATTTTTAGTATTGGTGTGTAGTTAATTTTTTTGCATACCCCCTAATGAATAATCGATAGTCGGTAATTCACCAAGTTACCAAGGACACAAACATCGTAATTCCCTTGTTTGGTGAACCAACCGTAAGCAATAACGGCCAAGTGATTCACCTAACCAAGGTCTTTCTTCAGTGCTGTACAAAGGAATTTAATCTATTTTAGCGTGTTGCTGATAATTCAAAAATGTACACATTATCTCAAGAACAAAATTAAGATTTATTTAATCAATCGTGGAAAACTTTATGTTTCGGATTTTTTCAATAACTAAACAAGTACATCACATCCATTAATTAATTAATAATGATCATGAATTGATGAATGATGAAGTTGTAACGGAAGCGGCGTGGTCTAGTGGGTAGAGCACAAGTCTACTGTTCTCCGTGTACTGGGCTCGAATCCCGGCTGTGGCAGAATATTACTCTGTTAATTCAGCCGGGGGGCGACCCTAAGGTATGGAGATCTTCCTTGGGCAGACCCAGCCTATTTAAAGTGGGTACCGAAAATTGGGGGAAAACCTGGCGGCTGAGTGTGATCTCGGCCTGATCACCTCATTGCTCGGTCGTTGTCCTAGAAACAGTACGAATCTCTTATGTTCTCAGCTCAATTGAGACGTTGATTTCCAAAAGGTACTAAAGGACATTTTTTTCAAAGTTGATATTTTCACATATTTGTATTCTAATGGTTTGGTTTTATCTAAATCCGTCATCAAATTTTAACCAAGAAACATAAAAATCCTTAAAAAAAGTCTTTAAAAATTTCATTTCATTCCAAAAGGTACTAAATCCACATTTTATTTCATTCCAAAAGGTACTATATCCATGTTTCGTTCCAAAAGGTACTATATCCTATGTAAACAGATATAACCTTTCCTTTCATTTCCTTCCAAAAGGTACTATATTTCCAAATATACGGCAGAAGCAACTAATCCCGTAATATATCACCATTAATTTATTGTTTTCATCATTTTATGCATTTTTATTGGTTCATTGAGCACGTCTTGAATCACCGCTATTATTTTGATCACTAGTTTTAACCTAATAATCAGTTTTTAGGCTATTTGAAACAACTTAGTTGCGTCGCTTTGGTTCTTTTAGGTTGTCAATTAAATTAAGTTTTTTCATAGTATTTCTTCTGGCAGCAACATAAATTTGGTTTAAAATTTTTCAGAAACTCACATTTTAATAGAATAATGGTATTTTATGCAGCAAATAGTTGGAATTAGCATTCCACGAACTTGCTAAATATGTGAAGAAAATCCGCGCCTGATCTAACTTAGTAGTCGATTTTTTTATGTAAAATAAAAGCTCAAAAGTTATTATTTATCAGTATCTATGGTTAAATATTTTATACACGTCGTTAATAATATAATTAAATTTGCTAAATTCACACAAATAGTAAATACAAGTTCAAAACAAACTTCATAATTACATACTTTGTTATTATAGTGCCATAAATAGATATATTGTCCTTTGAATATTCACTTTCTTTATGAATAATAGATAATCAATGTAATTAACCAACAAAGAAAGATGTTTCTCAGAGGGAGAATAAGGAAATATACATAACTTAGTAATTAACGATATAAAGACGTTAGTTATCGGCAATGTTGGATCAGGAAGGTTATAGTGACTGTTACCAACTTACCTTGCGTTATATTCTTCCAAAAAGTACTATATCCCTTTTAATTCGTTCCAAAAAGTACTATATCCATGTTTCGTTCCAAAAAGTACTAAATCCATATTATATTGTTCAAAAGTCATCGGAAAAGTGCAATAATTTGGAAAAAATGAGTTGGTAACACCTTTATAAATCAACTTTTGATTTTAATAAAAAAAGAGTCACGTAAATTGGTCCAATAATAAATAAATGACAGATTTTTGCGTTTCCTGCAAAATTCTCTAAAGTGGATATAGTACCTTTTGGAAATCAACGTCTCAATTACCTTTATGGGTTGTAGAGGTACAGATTTTTTTTTCTTGTTTCTTTTATGAATTGATTTATATCGTTCTGAGACAGATGGTAGTTTGTTGGCCAATGCACTTAAAATCAATTTATAATTAGAAATTACCAGTATGACCATCAGTCCCCAGTCACTATTACGACTAGGACCTGACGGTCTAGGGACTGACTAAAAGAAATAAAATCAAATGAAACCTACTATTTAGAATCAACATCAAAACCAATAAGCGGTCAAAATAACAAGACTCACCAAACTCATATTTACAATAAGTTATGAGACCGATTAGTAATGAATTATCTTTAAAACGACTGAGAGTTTGACTAGCAAAGTATGTGTTTCCACAGCAATGTCGGCGACCGCACTAATAGTAAAAGGTTGCTGCGGCTTCGTTCGTGTTTGCGACTAAGTTCACACCAAAGCCTATTGCATTGAGTGAATTATGGGAAATCTATATGCTCGGATGGCACGCATTTTTGAATTTCGTAAATGACTAGGTCCTGATATTGTTTATAGCTGACACTTTTTGCCTTGAAAAAAGTGATGAAACATATTGTTATTGTAAATTAAATCGTTATGAAAATGTTAGTAACGTAGTAGTAAACGAATTTAAATGGAGTTTGATCAAATTATTATTGTAGAATTATAATTATAGTGAAATGAATACCAAATTCGAGAGATCTTACATAGCTAGGGACTATTAGGAGTACGAAATGTCAATTTTTGGGAATAAAGATTATTGTGATATATATCAAAAGTGGGTGACCAAACATAAGAGACATTATAACATCACTTAGTAGTTTCAAATATTGGATACAATTTTTATTATATTGTGAAAATTGATGCTAACACCAAGTTAACCAAATTTCAAATAATCTCCCATATATATATATATATATATATATATATAAATCCTTATTTACAGTTGTATTGTGACTGGATGATTATTAAATGATTAAATACGCGGTGTTTGCATGTAGAAAGAGAGTTGGAGTGACGGATGGAAATACGGCGGGCCGTAGTGTGTATATCTGAAGAAGTGGAGCGTGTATAACGTGGATGGACAGAGGATTTGAATTGTATAAGGTCGAAAATGTATGATGAGCGGCTTTTTTAATTTGATAAGTTGGTCAATGAATGATGCGAGGAAATACTTGCGACGTTTGGAATGGCACAGCCACTTTAATTTGAATAAAATTAGGAGACGGAGATGTACCAAGCTACCCCGAAGACGAATCGAACGAAGTGTTTTATTTTTGTATCTCGAGATCCCCTAACACACCAGAAAAATAAGATTTGAAGGATAGTGTTTGATTAAAGGTAACTCCTAGGTTTCTGACGGTCGGGTAGAACTAGATAGGATTATTATTTTAGTAGGTACAGTCAGCCTAATCTTGCTATTTAACTTATTGAAACAAGTTTCTTCGTTATCGGTGTTCCAAAAAAACTTTCATGTTCTTAATTTTTTTTTTTTTATTGATTTCTATCTTAATTTCTTTGTCTGTTAGGCTATAAGGGGTTGTTCGGGCCCGAAAGTGTAAATATTTTATAACTAATTTACACATGTATTTACACATATTTTTTTATTTTGTATAAAGTTGTTCTTTGTTACTACATTTAATAATTTTTGTTCCACTATAATAAACATTTTATTTATTCTATTTCAATAAATCCATTCTTTAAAATTAAGTAAAATATATTTTTATTATGTATACACTTAAGTCCTTTTTATTAATTATCAATTCTGATGGTAAAATGTCTCATATTTTAACTTTTAAATATTGTATTTGGAAGTAAGGAAGTTGACGGTATGTTTACATCCAAATGGAATTAGTTTGTTTACGCCTTCAACAATACGCCGGCTTATCTTTCTCGCTAGTTGTTTTTAGGTTTTTAGACGCTCTGGGCGAGCACACACAGGAGTACCTCCGGTCTCCATTCCTAATATTCCTTAGGGAATGGTTTGTTTTTTTCTTTCGCTCTATACATGCCTCACCATCAGCAGACGGTCTGAACGAGTACATCAACTATCACGCTTCTAACAGAATTACAGCCAACTCTTTAAGTACCCTTTTCTTTTGTATAATTGTGTTAGTTTTAAGTTTTTCGTTAATTAGTTTTTACAGCTTTATTAAATTTTAATTGCAATTTTCTGTATACAGTTTATTTTAATTTGGTTTTGTAACCTATTTTTTTTCTTTTCGATTTGTAAATAGATTAAATATTTTGTTTTAATGTTCATCTGTTTACCTTTTAAACTAGAATTAGAAAATTTTCATAATCGCAATACTTTCCATTATTATATATTCCATAGGTAAGTGAACGTTAAAATGGTCATCTTCCAAAAATCATATATAGAAATAATTATGAAGTGTACAACTTGTACCTGAGTGGAACGCCATAATTTTAATCTATGCTGGCTTTAATATTACATTCGAGAATAAAAAACAATATCAACTACTGATTAGCTTATTTTGGTAATTTGTTTTTAAATAATGAACCTTTGTAATCTACTAAGAAATAAAATAAATAACTCCCTCAAAATTTGAGTTACCCATACAAATTTTCCGGTTTTTTTTTTTTTTTAATTCTTTCATATTCATGTAGGTATCGTTTTCTTGTCGACCTACTCTTCTCTCCCTCAGCACACGAACCTCTTCTTCAAAGTACTGCTTAACTCTGCGACCAGCTGTGGGGAAACAGGCTCTGAAAAGACGTAAGGCATTAAACCAAAAATATTATAAAATTTCTGTGGCGGTCGTGAATAAGTGTTTAAGTCAAAATCTTTCATTTTACTGGTGAGAGACTTAAACTTTACGTTTTACCCAAAATAGAGTTATAACAGCTTTCTTTCCACCTGAAATTTCTATAACCAATTTAACACGACGTGGGAGACGGTCTGAGGGAGCGATGCGTGGAGTTACCTCATTTTTGATATAACTCGAGCTATCCAGTTTTTCACGACCGCCACCGATTTAATAAGGGTTGATTACTTTAGTTCTTTTGTAATAATCTCTATTTCTACTAATTATGATGTATAGTACTCTATGAAGTCGTTGGACTTTCTCATGTGTAGGGAAAGGAGCATTGTAAAAAAAAGTCAAACACTATCCTTCTTCCCTAGATTAGACGCTGATTCAAAAAATGAATTTAATGTTTTTAAAAATGCGGAAATTATTGTTATACACCTTTTTAAAAAATAATACAACATATGATTCATAACATTGTATTCATTTTTAAAAAGAATCTGGTGTGCGCAACACACGATTGTCATTTTCACTTACCTCGGCTGTAAAAATAAGTTTAAGAACTATTAAGTAAACTTAAAAGTGAAAAAAAAGAAGATAATTTATATGAAAAATCCTCCATGCCGCTTAGCGTATGGTCTGCTGTCCTGGGAATGCCACCCAGGACTAAGTTTACCACGACCTAGTGGTGACATCTTCCTCCTCTACAGCTATATCACCAAGCGTACCTGTCTCCAAGTGACCGTATTAATCTCACTTATTTGGTCGATGATCGTAATCTTAAGATCCTCAGACCATTCTTTATTGATTGCTTGCACTCCTTTGAACTTGTATCCTATTCTCCTTACTATACTCTAAGGTTTTGTTGTAAGAATATGTTTTTCTAGGTTTCTGTTCCTTATAATATGTATTGTAATAGATATTTCCTAATGTTTGAAACTGACATGTAATCGTTGCTGCTGCAGCTAATCGTACCCTGCTACCGTGCGAGTTATAAATGTTGCCTATTCAAGTTTAATTAGGATTGGAGTCTTTGTGTAAATGACATCGCTATGGCTCGGAACAACCATTTATCCGTGTGTTCCGAAGGACGGCATAACAAAGGATTTTCTACTCATTTTAAAAAGAATCGTTCGATCATCTGCCAGGTTAGAATTCGTGAACTTTGGCATAAAATGTGTTATGCTAACCACTATACCACAGTTGACCCCCTATGAAGGTATATTACTTAAAAACATAAATTATATTTTAATTGCCATTAATTATAATGTTCATTCATCTTTTTGTATTTAGGCAATAAATTCCTCCCTTTTTTACGTGGGATTAGTATTGTAATAAATAAAAAAAAAAGCTGTCGCTCTGAATTTGATGGTTGCCTGAAAGGGAGACGTGATATTTGGGTGACCTAGTTGACTGAGCGTGGAGAGAACATTAAAACAGCGGCCGGAGGATATAAGGTACCGTGTTGGGTAAGACGTCCTTGGTGGACCTTCTCCAGGCTGGAGCTGGACAACGCCCACCTCGAGATCCGCATTGTTGTCCATCTCTGCTCTTCCAGGAGATGTGCTCTAGGCTGCATGTGTACCGTATACAAAGATTATTCCGAAAGAGTCTTGATCCATGTCTTACTACGCTCGCCATCTTTTCATTTATGAGTTATAGTTTTCTCGTAATATTCATGAGTAATACTATGAGACAAATTAAACCTGATAGGTTGTCATAATCCCGAAAGCGCATTCTACTCAATTTTTATCCCTTACAGCTGTACGCACGCTTATTTGTTAATTTGTCTAACGTCACTTTATTTTACTGCGGCTGATCGGACGGTGCTATCGGAGTCCTAAATTTTACCTTTCCAAGTTTAATTATGATAGGGATCTACTTCACACACACACACACACACACACACACACACAAACACATATACGCATATATATATATATATATATATATATATATATATATATATATATATATATATATATTATATAATGACTTTACTACAACCCATGGTCATAAACAGTTTCCTAATAATCTTCGCCGCCATTTCCCACACCTCATCCTACCATGTGGTATTCCATGGCCACCTGGTAAACATATAATTAAATTAAATTCATTAAAAATATAAAAGATGGTAAATTAGTATGACGGTCTTCCACTAGACAAAGAAATCTCATAATAGCAATTGTATTCCTTAGTATATCTCTTGACCGCCTCCTGCGTAGTTGGAGTTGGTTCTGAGCGTTTTTAGGTAGCACATTTAAATGTTACTGATGTCTACTTGTTGAAGTCATTGTAATCCGCTCATTTGTCAAGGCTTGGTAGAACGTCATGCAACAAAGAAAAACCTCCTTAAAAAAAAAAAAAAAAAAAAAAAAATATATATATATATATATTATATATTTAATAATATATAATATTAGATAGTAAATAATAATGTAAATAAAATTACTTGTGCGTGAAATTTATAATTAAAAAAAACTTATTAAACGAGATGTAATGCTCATTAAAACTTATCAATAAGTGTTTTGTCTTTTTTATGTATATAACGTTTAAGGAAAGCATTTATATATAATTCCCTATCTCTTTGTTTAGTGGGTTCAGAGAGTTTTTATGAAATATGTTTCGGTTCGGGATTTAACTAGTTCTTGTATTGAGGGAAGTTGCAAGTCTGCAATCGTTGTTGATTGGTCGTATAACTACTTTACAGAGATGACTTCGTTTTTTTGAGCTGAGTTAGGAAAGTTTAAGTGCTTCGTTAAAATTATTTCTTACGAAGTAATTTAAACTTTTATAACCAAAAAAAGCACATTTATAATCTTAATACAACCCAAAATAGCAATTGTATTTACAGGAAGGTTACTTTTTGGTTAGCCTCCTGGTACACATTTTATAAAATATATACAAATAAATTTAGTGAAAATATCAAAAATATTCACTACCACAAATATGACTTGGACAAATTATGTGACCAAGTGGCTAACGCGATTTATGCCTGCGAGTGGTAAAATTAAAGCACCCACTCCGCTTCAAAATTGTATTAAGATATTGAAACATTATGTAGTTTTTTTATTTAATCTTTTATACTAAACCTTTTTTACTATTAAGGTGTTCGGTGAATGAGATCTGTTTAGGGTTAAGCCAAGATATATTACGGATTTAAACCACAGTATGTGAGGTGAATTTATAATAATTTTACGATCTATGTGTAGTCGGGGTTTCGTGAAATTGATTGCTTTTTTATAGGTTTTTCAAAAAAAATAAATGTAATCCACATTTTTTACATAACTTTTTTTCAATTTTATTTTTCAATCTCCAACTTTTCAGCCCTAGGGCATTTTCAAGGATCCTAATAAAACCAGTTTTATAAATTAAAAAACTTAATATTTACTGGCATTGATTTATAATTTCCAGTTCTGATAGTATTTGTTGATTTTATTAATGAAAAATGTACATATATCAAATACATGAGCCTAAAGGCAATTTCTATAAGAAAATTCTAATAAAGGCTATAGCAACCGTTTTCATTACTCAGCCCGCACATCCTCTTTGATTTATTCTCATTCGAATCAAGTAGCAGCTGTTTGCGAGAAAAAAAGAAAGTTATCCTGGATAAGAAGAAAATAGCGAGGTTGATTCTGTTTATTTTCAAGGACTTGAGTCAGCATTGGCCTGCAAGTGCGCCTTAATTCATTCTATATTTCTTTTTTTTTATTAACGAATTAATTTATTTTGTGAAACTTGAAAAGTGAGGGGAAACAATCAAGGTCATTTAAATAACATATTGTTCGATGGATTTTCTGGAAATTTCTACTTTATTAAGAAGGAAAAATACTGAATTGCATCATTTGTTTATTATATATTTTTGGCACATCATAAAATAGAACACCAACGCTTATGTAGTCTATGGTAGTATATCCTTATAGAGTATGCAGCTTTAGTCCAAAGAAGATAACAAATAGGTACAAACAATGGTTATAGGCACAGAACTCGCCAGGCCGTCAAGGAATATAAAGATAAAAGGCGAGAAGTATAACGCATCCACAGAAGAAAAAAGAGGGGAAAGGAACAGAAAAAAACTAAAAGTAATTGAAGCCCGTAGAAGTCAAGCGGATGTTAGGACCTTCTACAGAAGTGTAAATAGCCAGCGAAGAGAGTTCAAGCCTAAAAGCAATGCTTGTCGAGGAGAAGATGGATCCCTAATTACCAATAAAGTGACAATACTTGGCAGATGGGCAAATTACAAAAGTATCTTGGGAGCTCCCCAAAATTCCACTGTAGAAGGTGTTATGCCTGTATCAAGCTATGGCGTTGAGCTTACTAAACCACCTGATGAAGAAGAATTAATGACTCCATCCAAAAACTTAAAAATAACAAAGCTCCAAGATCTTACGGCATCGTCGCGGAAAGGCTGGTGGCAATGAACTAATTAAGGCTATTCGTGACCTTCTTCATTGCATTTGGATAACCAAGACAATGCCACAAGAATGGTATGCTGGGGTCGTCATCCCTCTCAATGAAAGGGGAGATCAAACGATATGCAGTAATTACCGTGGTAGAACTCTTCAGAACTGCACGTATAAAGTATTATCTAATATCGTCTATCAGAGGCTAATTCCGCACGCAGAAAGAGAAGTGGGAGTCTACCAATGCGGCTTTATGAGAGTGAGATCTACTTCAGATCAAATTTTTGCTTTAAGGAACCTCCTGGAATACAGAACGCCTCGGGGCTGAAGAAGAGAGTGATAGATTTACCGAGAAGCTCCACGAGACAGGTATGAGCATACCAGTTAGTGAAGGTACGGAAACTATTGAAAGTAGGTGGAGACGCATCAACACAGGTTTAACGCAGCCTGCAAAAGAAGTGTGTGGAGTAAAGAAAAGAAGTCATCGTAACTGTTGGTTTGATGAAGAATGCGAGCAGGCTGTCCAGATAAGGAATGAAAAAAGACTAATCTGGATTAGTAGAAATACACGGCAGAGCTTCAAGCAGTACAAAGATGCCAGGAAACACACGAAGGAATTGGTTAGGAGAAAAAAGAAGGAATTACTAATGAAGCTAATCAAGGACTTCAAAAACGCAAAAAGAAAAAATGAATCACGCAAATTCTACAGATCGGTCAATCACATCAAAAGCGAACTGACTAGGAAAGGAAACCTTATAAAGGACGACCAGGGTAAAATGCTAATGCTGGAAGAAGAGGTACAGGAAAGGTGGCGACAGTATTTCAGGAACCTGCTGAACCCAAGAGATTTGGAGACCAATCAGGGAGATCAAGCCCAGTTACCATTGAGGACAAATGAGGATGACTTGGAAACCATTCCACCAGCATTAGAGGAGATCGAAGACATCCTTAATAAACTAAAAAATAGTAAAGCGCCAGGTAATGATGGACTTCCCGCAGAGTTGTTAAAAGCGGGACATAATGAAGTTGCAAAGGAACTGGAGGAACTGGTAGCTCAGATATGGGAAGAGGAACGTCTGCCTAGAGAAAGGAATAAGGCTCTTGTAGTGCCCGTGTACAAGAAGAAGGGCGAGTCAACAATATGCAGCAACTATCGGGGGATTAGTTTGCTAAGTGCGGCATATAAAATTTTCTCCATAACCCTTTATAACAGGCTCCTCCCATATGTAGAACAGAAACTGGGCGACTATCAGGATGGTTTTCGGCCCAATAGGTCCACTATTGATCAAATCTTCTCCCTGAAGCAAATCTGTGAGAAGATGAATGAGTTTCAGCAGACTACCTGGATGTTGTTTGTCGATTTTAAGGCCGCCTATGATACCATAGTTAGGAGTAAGCTCGTAGTAGCCATGCATGAACTGGGACTACCATGTAAACTAATTCGTTTAGTAAAATGCACAATGGCAAATACAATTTGCCAAGTTAAATGCTGTGGGCTATCGGAGCCGTTTGAAGTAGAAGGTGGTCTGAGACAAGGAGATCCAATAGCTCCTTTTCTGTTCTATATAGCTCTGCAAGTCATCATCAATAGGGCGGAATTAGAACAGCAAGGGACAATATTTACGAAGATGTCTCAAATTCTCGCATATGTAGATGACGTGGTCATTATTGGTAGATCCCTGCCGAGCATAAGAGCGGCCTTTGAAGCAATTGACAAGGAAGCAGGAAAGATCGGCCTACAAGTCAACGAGCTGAAAACTAAGATAATGGTACTAGGCACACGAATGGACCAGAGGCAGAGTCATTATGAAATGGGACCCTATAAAATAGAACTGTTAAGGAGTTTTCAGTATCTAGGCTCTATTATAAATGATGACCTGAAGGAAGAAGAAGAGGTAAGGAAGCGTATAGCGGCTGGTAATAGAGCCTATGTTTCCTTATCAAAGCTATTTAGAAGCAAGCTTTTGAGCCGCTCCACCAAGTTGATGCTATACAAAACCCTTGTAAGACCAGTGGTTACGTACGGTGGAGAAATGTGGATCCTCAACAACAAAAATGTGGACCTGCTTGATAGATCTGAACGGGTAATCCTAAGGAGAATCCTGGGAGCCGTATTTGAGGATGGTAAATGGTGGCGGAGGAAAAATAAGGAATTGTTTCAGCTCTACCAGGATATTAGTATCTCCTCTCATATTAAGATACAGAGGTTAAAATGGATCGGGCACGTGATGAGGATGAACTGTGACAGGGTTGCAAGTAGAGTGTTCAGGAATGTTCCGGATCGCCGGCGTGGCAGGCCGAAGGGTCGATGGAAGGATGGTGTAGGGAAGGATCTTAGACAGCTCGGGATCTCTCTGAGAGGAGCTGAGGATCGAGAAGGATGGTTGGCGACTGTTGAGCAGGCCAAGAGCGGCCTCATGCGCCTGTTGAGCCAGTAGAAGATGAAGAAGAAGTGACCTATCTTACAGAGCTGCTGATGATAGGATCAAAGTGCAAGTCAGAATACAAGGAGAACTGGCAGGGACATTCATGACGACAAGAGGCCTGAGGCGAGGGGATGGCTTATCATTCCTCCTATTTAATCCTGCATTAGAAAAGGTGATAAGGGACTCCCGTGTGCAGAGAAACAGTACAATCCTCACCATGTCAGTCCAAGTACTTGTCTACGCAGTTTTGTATATCTCGGGTCACTTGTTTGTACAGAGAATATGCCCAGTCAGGAGGTGCTGAGAAGAATCTCGACAGGAAACAGGTGTTACTTTGGTCTTGCCAAAATACTAAGAAGTCATCTGCTGTCAATTAGCACAAAGATCACCCTCTATAAAGCTTTTTTAAGACCTGTGCCGACATATGCATCAGAGACCTGGCCTCTGTCACGGGCAGATACCCTAAAACTAGAAGCTTTCGAAAGGAAGATATTAAGGAGAATAAATAAATCCCTGTAAAGGATGGGACACAATACAAGCTTAGGCACAACGCAGAGCTGTACCAAATTTACCGGGAACCGGATGTGATGCAATTCATAAGGCTCTCAAGGCTACGATGGGCTGGGCGTGTAGCAAGAATGGACCGAGACTAACCTATCAATATAATACTATCCGGTTATTTATATGGAAGAAGAAAAACAGGACGACAACGACTAAGATGGGCTGACGAGGTTGGAGCCGATGCAGAAAAGCTTCCTTAAAACCAAAGCTTGGCGGACCCTGACGCAGGATAGGGACTAATGGAGGCGAATTTTTGATGCAGCGAAGACCCTTATCCGGGGTTGTACGGCCCGTGATGACGAGAAGATAACAAAAGAGGAGTAAAAAAGTAATCGGATATGTTGTTAAGAGTTTGTATAATTTATTGATACTGGCAAATCCACAGCAAATGGGATAATGTCACGTGCCATGGATAACTGTAACGGGTGCCGTTTTTAATGTTGATTTAAGGAGTATGATTTTTAAGCTTGAATGTAAAAATTTGGACTGTATCATAAAATGTGTTTCAGTGATTAGTTCTATGTCTATTCGTTTCTCTTGTAAGTATAACTCTTGTTCGGTCCTATGTTGATTCAGACCGGTCGGTCCTCAGTATGTGATAGACATGAAGCCTTCATCATCTGATTAGGGAGCTGAATAAGATAGTTTAATTTATTAAACAAATCAAAAAGCCTGTAAATCTATGTTGCCGCTTGCTTGTGCTGGTGTCTGCTGCTGTCTGTGATGTGCTTGTGCTATTTGATGATGATCCGGTCTTGGATTTAGCGGCCCAGGTTCCAGGAACAAAGGAAGAAGTGGAAACTCGTTGATAGCTGGCGGTGTAGGTTGTACGAGGCTTCTTCGTCTCTGATTTCTGGTGTGATTTTCACTTATCATTTTCATAGTTTCGCAACCCCTATAGCTGACAGGGTGAAGACCATTACAGTTGGCGCAAGTATGCTACTTTTTACCAATGTGACCCATTCTACTTCTCACGCATTTTGGAAGGCTGACATTGCAAGCACTGACGAATCATTTATTTTTACATGGGTATATAATAAAAATGTAGTGCTCGCGATACACGACTTTCTCTTACCTCCGTTGTTAAAATTAATTTAAGAATTTTTAAACAGACTTAGAGAGGAAGAAATCTAGTGCGCGGAAGAGAGGTATTTCTCTTACCTCCGTTGTTGAAATCAATTTAAATTGTTCTTAACAATCGTTAAATACAATTAGAGATAAAAATAAATTTTTAAAGAATTAATCACATTGAATTTTAAATAGAAACATGTGTTTAGTTAAATAATCTTTTGTATTATTGTCTACGACAATCTGTTAGTTTTATCTCTCTCCATTAACTTATACAATTACGGATATACGATAATAATTTTTCTAAAATCTTAAACTTTCCATCGGTATATTATACCTCTATATTACAGTTTTTATGTTCAAAAACACAAAAAAAATGCATAAACAAACATTTTTGCTCTTTTCTCCTTTATTTGGATATCCTATTCGCTCAAATTATATATTTATCCGTTTTATATCACATCTCAAAATATAATATTCGTTATTTTTATAGAATCTACAAAATTAAAGATACTAAAGAGGAATAAAATTTAAAATATAAGTCCTGTCAGACTATTTTAATCAGAATGAAACCTACATGATAATAAAGCCATTAAATTTTACATCCATATAGAGAGTTTAATCAAAATCGTTATGAAGAAGTTTCTAACCTCAAATTTTGAAGCAGGTTTTTTTTTTTTTTTTTTTTTTTAAACATATTTATTGATATCTACAACTGTATTTAAAAAAAAAATACATCAAGTAAATGTGATGGTATATAGAAAATGGTCATGAAATACATGTAGAGCCACTACCCAGTGGCAGCACTATAAAAATATTCTAAACTAGAAGGTCTCGTGGCCATCTTCTTTTCAGACGCCTCGGAGGATTATCAGGGATCGATGAGGAAGCAAGGATTGAAACTAAAGGATTGTAGTGGGAATGGAGTTTCTCATGGAAGGAACGGTACCTGGTTCGGGCTAAGTCAGCGACATATGGAATATTAAGGTCTTTATGGACGAGTTTATTTGTGACGAAATAAGGAGCATTGAGGATTTTACGAAGGATTTTGGATTGTAAGGATTGGATATGAGATGAGTTCGATGGTTTAGTAGAGCCCCATAGCTCTACTCCGAAAGTCCATATCGGTCTGATGATGGTCATATAAATAAGTCTTTTATAATTAAGAGGAAGGTTGGAGCGTTTGTCCAGTAAGTGTTGAAGTAGTCGAAAACTACGGGCAGTTTCTTGTCGTTTCAGTCTTGTATGGGGATACCAAGTTAAACGTTTATCAAGGTGGAGTCCTAGGTATCGAATCTGTTCAACAGGGGCTAGCGGAGTGTCATTAAAGGATATTGTAGGGCAGGATGTCATTGGTTTACAACGAAGGGTAAAGGTTATCTGGTGGGACTTGTTAGAATTAATTTTAATCCTCCATTTCTGGCACCATACTTCAAGGTCTCGGATGTGGGATTGAAGAGTGTGGGAAGCTGTAACAGGTTCATTATCTACTGATAGCACACACGTGTCATCAGCATAGGTAGATAGGAAAGTGTTTGGATGGGTTGGGATATCAGGTGTATAGACTGTATAAAGAACGGGCCCTAGGATGCTGCCTTGAGGAACACCAGCAGATTGAGAAAAAATGGAGGAATAGGAACTATTGTGATTTATTTTGAAAGATCTATCAGCGAGGTAGGACTGGATAATAAGAAAATAGGTAGGAGGTAGAAATAGACGGAGCTTGTAAAGCAATCCCGGGTGCCAGACTGAAGAGGGGTAATTTTTTTTTTTTTTTGGATCATTGCAAAGTTTCTTTTATTGAAAATAATAAACCAAAGGTATTTATCCCAGACTTCGTTATTATTTCCTTTTCTTTTCTTTCCATTTTCGTTTAAACAACTCAAATCAAATTTTTTATCGCAGAAGACCTTACATTTTTTCTCTATTATCCATAATTACCGAGTTTTCAGGGAATCACATCTCTTATAAGTTGTTGTACCTTATAAGATTAATTTTTTTATTTTTTCTCTTTGTTAATCGCAGTGTCTTGATACAGATCCAGGTGGGAATCAAATCACACTTTCCGGGAACCTAGCCAAGAATGTCGGAAGGTACATGAGAAAAACTGTAAATTGTTATTAAAAAAAAAAAAAAACTAATAAACTAATTGAATAATGATCTGCCAACTGGTATGCATAAAACCTGTATGATTCCTGGTTTCCTTTATACTTACCTAGACATACCTCATTTTTGCATACATATTTCTTTGTATTCTAAGTTTAAATGCTTAGGACGTTGTTTGTAGTAGAAACTAATAATATTTTATTTTTATGTTCTCAATGACTTAATTATTACTTTTGCTGTTAATAAATTATTAACCTCATTTTCAATTCTATATATATTATATATATATATATATATATATATATATATATATATATATATATATATGAATTGAATATATATATATATATATATATATGTATATATATTATATTCAATATATTGATATATTATATATGGAATATATTATATTTGAATATATTATATATTGAATATATATATATTGAATATATATATATATATATATATATATAATAATATATAATATATATATATATATATATTGGTATTAATTGTACCAATTAAAAATCTCTGATGTGGACTGTATGATAAAAAATAATAATAAAAGTTATAAATTTAGATTGCCGGAATAAGGGATCTTCCAGTCGTTCTACAAGTAAATTTAAGATAGACTGCAGCTTACGTTGTCGTGTCTTCTGGAACGGGCCCGCTCAGGCTCGGCAGTCTCCTCCACTGCTCCTAGATTTTATCTTGTAAAAGTTAGGAGAACCTAAATTCTTAAAATTGATTCCCTCTATCGTGACCAGGAATCGTATATCACCACAAATATCGTCACGGCTACAAAAACATACCATCGGGAAAAAATCTCAATTCAGACTCACGCTATAGCAAAAACAAAAGACTGTCGAATTAAACATCTGTGCCGTATCCAAGGCTCAATATAATTAAATTTAAATCAAAATAAATATTATCATTTTTAATTCGAGTACGCGCAAAATATATATATATATATATATATACATGTATAGACAAAATTTATTGTAATATTATTCACATGAAAATTATTGTAGTAAAAATCCGCTGAAGGATTTTTGTTGGAGCTTAAAAGAGATTGTAAATGTTAATTTATTTTATTGTTGAAGAACCATTCCTTATACTAGAGTGCCCTCCGTGTTTAAGCCTGTTGGTATGTTGAAATATCTTCAACAATTTTCAAAAGCTTTCGTCCTGGTTCATATTAGCGCTGTGTGGTTTCATATTTCAAACATTCTATTGGCGTGTGCTGTAAAGTAGCTCTGCGTTTTAAAAACAAGAAACATTTTAAAAAGAATACATAATGAACATTTGCAGTAGCCTATTTAGAGGCCCCTTGCAATTATTTTTTCACGATTTCTTATACGAGTTTTATATCATTCGATTTACAGCAGTTGTTCTTCATCCGTCGAACTGTTTCTCTTAGCTATATAATTGTTCTTAAAAAGCAATTAAACGACAGAATAGAACAAATCTATAATAAGCCACTTATTGTAGAAATGAGAAATTTTCGCATTCTTTATTGTCCATTCCTTTATGTTTAGAAGCTGAAAACGTATCATTAGTGCTTCTCTTTCAGTTGATGGATAAATAACTGTACCTTGTACAAATAAACGACCTACCTTTTAAAGATAAACGAATGGACTCTCCAGAATGTGAAGACTCCTATTTCTAAAAAAATTGACATATACCATTTTGTCATATCAGCTCAGAAATAACTATAGTATCTTTTTTTCACAAGTAAATATTTTATTCGGTAGGGAAGAGTAATGTATTGGCATTAATTGAAAATTAGGAGTACAAAATTTATTTACATAATATTTTATAAATCATTTTACTAAAAGGTAATATGTCAGGATCGTTTTTATTTAATTAATCTAAGTTGGTAACATTACAAGGTTCACCATTATGGTTCACCGTGACTCAAGTAACATGACCTCCTTTATTATACCGACATTGCGGTTTCTAATTTATTTATGTGAGCACCGGAAACAAGTCTTGTTTCTCTTCTGGCTCCTGGGAGAGCAGTAAAGGTGCGCGAGTACGGTAAAGTCTCTTCTGGTTATAAAAGTAGGGGAGGAGGAACGGAGTGTGAAGAAGGATTTAGTGGTGGTGGAGATAGTTGTTGGAGTAGTAAGTTGGGTGTTCTCTAACGTATACTGGTTCCTTGACGACGTAGGGCTGGGGCACGGCCACTGGAACGTGACGTTCGACGGTGACAGGGACTGGGTGTGGCACGGCGACTGGGACGTGACGTTCGACTGGGACTGGCACTGGGCGGTCAACGTGGACTGGGTAGGGCTGGGGAACTGGCACGTGGACTGGCCTGTCGACGTGGACTGGGTATGGCTGGGGTACTGGGTAAGGGACTGGGCGGTCAACGGGGACCTCAACCCTCACTGGGACTGGCACCTTCTTCTCGATGTGGACTGGGTAAGGCTGTGGCACTGGGTATGGGACTGGCACCTCCTTGTGGATGGTGATGGCTCTGATGGTGCCTTCGGAGACGTAGGACCTTGAAGCGGGAGCGATGGCTACGGATCCTGCGAGGGGAGCGGCGGCGGCGTAGCGGGAGGCGAAAGCTGGACCAGCGGTGACACCGATGTGACCTCCGGAGAGGATTGGCCTAGCGGTGACGGATACTGGGCCTGCGGAGAGGATTGGACCAGCAGTGTGGGAGTGAAGTCTGGCAACTGGAGCGGCCGTGACGTGGATAGGGGTGTCCAAGATTGAAGGAGAGGCGGTAACGTGGACGCGGCCGGAGTGGAGCAGTGGAGCGGCAGTCACTGCGACTGGAGCAGAGTGGACGATTGGAGCGGCGGTGACAGCAACGGAGGCTGAATGGATGGCTGGAGCTGGAGTGACGGCGATGGAAGCTCCGTGGGAGGAGATGGCGACTCCATCGTGGTGGTAGGAGCCTCCGTCGAAGTAGTCGTCGTCGTAGCCGATCCCGTAGCCTACGATTCCTCTCTTCTCCTGCTTGTTGGTCTTCTCGGCGGGAGCTGCGGCCTCCTCAGCCAGGGCTGAAGCCACCAACAGAAACGCGAAGCACACCTGAAACAAGGTCAACAGCAACATCTTAGTGTGGGCCAATAAAACACAATATAAGAAGAATACTAGCTAGAGATCTTATAGATCTCTTAAATGTTTGGTTTAAAAATAATGTTGTTTTAGGGGTAAAATAAAAGCTATGTTTTTCTCATTCTTAATAGCATTTTTTTTTTATCTTCACATAATAATCAATACAAATTCGATTCAAAATAAATTTAAAGACACTAGCGTCTCAAAGATATCTAATTTACTAAAAATTAATTAGTTGCTAATCAGTAGGGATTTTCAGCAATTGAAAGATGACAAAATGGGTAGTCAGTAGTCGGTATATTCGCTTTTAACCAAGATTGTATGATAACTGTAAATATAGAAGAGATTACTTCTAATCAGTAGCAACTTTTGAAGACGATGTGTTTAATTATAGTATCTCTCTTTAGTCGTGGGTATTTAAAATCAAAATAAAATCTATTAAAATTCTCTTATCAGTCCCACCTCTTTATCAATAACTGTTACTAGCTCTTGTTTTTATGTATAATTAGCCCTTACTATTTTAAACTTTTTTGCTACTTTGAAACTGTCGCAATCCCAACATACTTTATGAATCATAGACAAAATTTGGCTTCAAATCCCGTTTGATCAAGGGATAATTCGAACTCGCGCAGATGTTAATTTTAGTTCCTGTTTACATCAGTGAAAAAGAATTTGTTTTACCAAATATCCCACAAATAACAAGGTTGAGTGAAAAAAATGTCATAAAAACACGGACACAGTAACAAAAATACGTAGACATTGAAAGTGACAGTAACTGCCTCCTTAAAAACCGGTCTCGGTCTGAATCATATTAGAAGGTCATCGACCAATGGCGTCGTTTGTTTATGGCTAAATGTTTTTTTATTTCGGCTGGAAGTCTCAAAATTATTAGAGGTTTATCTAAATAGTAGACAAAGGAATATTGAAATCCATTTGAATGATTTTATCAGTAAAAAAAACAAGGGGTAGGACGGGAGAAATGTGATGGTTTAGTAGCCCATAGTTGAAGCCTCGTATCAAAACAGTCCTTATGATGAAGTTTTAGTAATTGAATGGAAATTTGTACTTTTTATTAAGTAAGTGATTTCGGTTGCAGTTCTGATTGACGAGTATAAGTGGAATATGGTTACAAATAATGTAGTGGTATATTCTATATGTTTTAAGTATCCAGTTTGACATCATTCCTGACTGGCTGTGAAAATTTTGATAATGCTACCATTTTATTGTTTTTATTAATTTACAGTATCTAAATGTTCATATTACAAAGTTGATATTATCTCTGTGACTTGTCGTTATCCAGATAGATCCATAACAAAGAAACGATCGAAGTGGAAATGATTATAACCATTTTCCGAAACCGTAACATAGTACTAGAAAATCTATTTTAATCCAATTTATCAAAAACAGTCCTTTTTTTTTTTTTATTCCATAAAACTGGTCCAAATTCTGATTTGTAAATTTTTGAACAACTGCTATGAAAGTAAAAAAATCTGGTGCGCGCAATACACGACTTTCACTTACCTCCGTTATTTATATCAATTTAAGAATTTTTAACACGTGTAGAAACGAAAATAAATTGTAAAAGAATTATTTACGTTGAATTTTAATAGAAACTTGTGTTTTATTAAATAATCTATTATATTATTATCTACTACAATCAGTTAGTTATATCGGCTTTTTATCACTCTATTTACTTTTACAATATTATGTGTAAGGTAATATTTTTCCATTTATATTACTGTTTTCATGTTTAAAAACAAAACAAAAATTTCATTAAAAAATATTCTTTTCTCCTTTAGTTGATATTTAAATTCTTTCAGCTTATATCTACTTAGCTGTTTTTTATCAATGCTAAAAAGATGATATGGTTACCTTTATAGAATCCACAAAATTAGACTTACCACACGCACGCACACACAGACCTTTTTGCTGACTTGGTAATTTGGACTTAAAATACTATAGATCGTGTATTTCTGGTAAAAATTTGAATTCTAAAATTTTCACGATCGCAATACTTTCCTACTAATTTCTTATAAGTTGGCAAAGTAAATATATTAAAGAAAACATTTTTATACTATTTAACTGATAGTTATTGAGGATAAAAGAAATTAAGGATTAACTTGAGCTCTAAACATCAATCTCTCTTCAATCCGAAAGCTTCGATAAATGTAAAGAACCTTTTAACAGATTAAATTTTAATTATGTATTTTTACACTATAATTTACTGAACATAAACTTTAATGATGTATTATTTTTTTTATTTTTTATGCCTGATTCTGTAAAATTAGGATAAGTTTTTTAAATTAGTTTATGAATCAAATCTGTGAAGAAGAATTTCATCTAAATGTCTTCAGATCCTACTAATGAATTAATGGAACGTTTAGACTTCGGTTATAGATGGCGTCGGTCGTGATCTCTAATCGTGCTGCGACATTGGAGTGCCAGACCTCCGCAATCCATATTCATGAAAGCTGTCATCCAACGGTTTGGAAACACTTTTTTGGGACTAAACTAGTTTGAGGGCTTTGATTCCGTTGCAGTTCTTTAGGCTTGAGGATCATCGTTTGAATAAAACTGGTCCTACCTCCTGTTTCTGGCTGTCCCTGATCTGTTTACACCAACCGATGAGTGTGTTTGTGTGCAACATGTGACCTTTGATGTCGGTGTCAGTATCTACCTCTGTCAAACTCAATATTTTACTTTATAATTCAGTATTGACAACTCAGATTTCTATTTGTTTTTTTTTTTTTTTTTTTTTTTTTTTAAACCGCTTTAATACATTTGCATCTATTAAAAGTAATAAGTATTGGGTTTTCAAAATTCCATTCTCATATTTTATATTAAGGAAAATATGAATATAAGAAATACAATGATGGAGTAAAAGAAAAATATTTATAAGCATTTCAATTCTTTAACAAAATTTTAAATATTATAATTTAAAAAAAAAAAAAAAAAATGTACGGATTGTTGCTTTCTTGTTATGTGTATTTCGTTTATTTCCAGATCGCTACGTGAGCCATACATGGGTTTATTTAAAAAAAAAAAAAGTTATTACAATTACTAGCTATAGACAAAGGAGGGGTATAGTCTCATGCAAAGTATTTCATGTTTATAATTATATTGTGAGGAGTTAAATAAAATTGTTAATATAAATCAAAACAAACACTTGAAATAATATTGAAACACAAGAATGAAATGAAACTAAAAGTAAATAAATTCATGTAAAAAATAAATTAATACATGTACAAGGTAATTAAAAAAAAGAAAGAAGATAAAGTAAATGAAGCTTAAAAGAATCAATGAATAAGTAATTAACTTTATATATAACTAATTAACTTAAAAGTAAAAATAAAAATTACATTAAAAATAATAATAAAATAAATGGAACATAATAGATTGGATAAATGCTAATTTACTAATTTATAGATAATAAATAGTAATTTAGAAAAGATAATTTAGTAATAATTAGTTAGATTGTTGCTGAATTTAAGTGTTTAGGCCGATGGGTTCATCTTGTAAAGCAGTCTCTTCTGAAAATGTAAGTCCAAGTCTAGGTGGAATGTTTTGTTTGTCACATAGAATGGGCATCCACGATTTTTCGTAAAACGTTGCACATTGAAAGAGTGACTTATTTGGTTGTTGGTGGTTTTAGAGCCCCATAATCCTGTTCTGTATGTCTATGAGTACATCGGTGAGTACATTTTAGAAAGTAATTGTAGTGTTCAAGGATAATTTTGACCGTTTGTCAAGTAGCCTGGATAATTTTCTAAATATTTTGTTTATTTGAATATTCCAGATATCTTACTTCCCCTGAGGTAGATCCTTGAAATATAATTGTGGACATATAGCATGATTAAACGTGAAGGCAATTAACAAAGTACTTTGTTTTATTCATTTTTACTTTCCACCTTGTGACCCAACTAGATATATCTTCAAAGTGGTTGAATTCAAATAAAATAAAGATAGTACAAAATTAACAAAATTTAAATCGATTAAGGCAAACAAAAATAATAACTTAGCACATTCATACCTAATTTATTCATTCATATTCATAACCTATAGCGTATATATTACTTTCACTTACTATATATAGTAAGGGTGAGTATTGCAATCGTGAAAATTTTCGAATTCTAGTTTTCAACGGAAATACACGTTTTAGGGTCCCATGAGTCCAAATAACCAAGTCCCACAAAAAGGTCTGTGTGTGCGTGTGTTAACTCCCGGGCGGAAACGGTAAGTCCTATAAAACTGAAATTTCATATTTAAGACAAATATACGCCCGAGACGTGACAAAACTTTTTTCATCAAAATGAGCTTACCAGAAGAGGCACTTTATACCATGCATTTTGCACCTTTTTTCGATTTTCAAAACGGTTCAGACGATTTTGATTAAACTCGCTATATCGATGTAAAATTTAAGGGGCTTTAATATCATGTAGGTTTTACGCTGATTAAAATGGTCTGACAGGGCTTAAATGCCGATATTTTAACTTTTCTTCCTTTAAAGTACATATAATTTTGTAGATTCAATAAAAACAACTAGATTATCTTGTTAACGCTGATGAAAAACTGGTAAATATATAAATTAAATATATTCGATACCCAACTAAAGAAGAAAACAAAAAAAAAATATTTTTTTAATGCAATTTCTCGTTTTTGAACATAAGAGCAGTAATATACATGTATGATATACCGTTAGAAAGCTAAAGATTTTAGAAAAAAATATTATCTCATACACAAGCTTTTAAAAGTTAATAGAGAGGGATAAAATAGACATAAAACTAACTAATTTTTTTAGATAATAATATAAAGATTTTTTAATAAAACACATGTTTCTATATAAATTCAATTTAATTAATTCCTTAATGGTTTCACGAATTTTTATCTCTAACTGTTTTTGAAAATTCTTTCATTGATTTTAAAAATGTAGGTAAGTGAAAGTCGTGTGTTGCCCGCACCAGATTTTTTTTATTACTTTTAGTACCCTATCAAGCATATATTTGTTTTGGATATTTAATGATTGTCTCGTAGCTGCAATTTAAAAAAAATATTAAAGTATAATAATTAACTCGAAGTGTGATCTGTTTAATATATAAATCCAGTTGAGACGAATAGGAAAAATTGCAAATTTTCTAAAAAAATTGATATTAATTTTATGTTTATCTAAATCAGCCATCCGATCTCATCTAAATAACGCTCAGGTCCTACAAAAACGCGATTCATAATTGGAGTCGTTATCAATAGATACTAATTATACATTTAATTCCTTTCAAAACCGTACTAAAACATTACCTGATTTTAGCAAAACAAATCATGTGAATAGGTTTAATGATAGATTATCAAACACAATTCTTTCTTCAGATATATTGCAATTCGTCTCTATATGGACAATAATAATAATAATGCTTTGAGATCACATTCACGCTATCGATAGATTAATAAGAGATTTTTCGCGTTTTCTGTAAAATTTTCTGGAACGACATCTTTTGGAAATGAAGGTTTCAACAAATTCTAGCCTGGTTAACATAACCTGTACTCTTTATCAGATGTTCGACAAACAAATGCTGTTTAATATCTTGGGCAAAATTGTGTCATATTGATGAGGAGAGATCGTGCGAATTCCTACTGACAATTTACTGGCAACCATGACATTAAACTTAAAGAATAAGTGCATCTGTGCCTTTAAGAATTAAAAATATTGCGAGTATTATTTATAAGAAATGAGGAATGTTCAGCGATCGGAAGATGGAAGCCCATGTAAAGATCTTATGTAATGAAATTATTACATAAAGTAAAATAATAGCCGTGTAAAATTCGAAACCAAATAAACGTCTTATGTAGCAACCTAGTTTATTTAAAAAGTTATATACAATAAAAAATCTTTGTATTAGTTTGAACAAAGCGTCACTCAACATGCTTCGGTTTCATGAATTATCACTCAAACGTAAAACTGAACAAATATTCAAAAATAATATCCATTAATGACAGGTTCGTATCTCTTCATGAACTTTCCAAATACAAAATATGGCTATGAATTATCTTTTATACTGAAAATTATGGGGTGTTATCTTTGCAGTCCAAGACGCTAAATCCGTGCAGAAAGACTCTCCTCAGATCTTTAGTTTCTGATAAGTAGATATGAAAACTTCTCAATGATTAATCCGATAGTTTGACTGATGTAGTATAACATTTCAGTTCTAAATTTATATGTTATTGTCGGTGTAGTGCTGGTTATACGGTGAATTTCACAAATTTTACCACTTTGATCGTTTTAAAACCAAGAAAACTGTTAAAGTGACAGTGTTTATGCTTCGTCAAGCAATTTGATTAATTTATCATTGTACATATAAGTTAATTGCCTAAACATCTATATAAACTTTTATACTCTAGTATAATTTTCAATAATGAACCTTTGTAATCGACCAAAAAAAAAATACTTCCCTCTAAAATAAAAGTGCTTACGTTTTAAGATGCTTAGTACTCGAAAAATGATTTTTAAAAAAATCCGTTTACCCACCCCCTCCACCTGTACGCTGTTCTCGACTTTTCTGAAAGAACTACTGGACCAATTCTTTTTAAATTTGCCACAAAAATACCAGGGCATCCAACGATGATCCTACCATTCCATCAACCAAACGTTGATATAGCCGATTAGTTTTGAAAAGTGATTCAGTTCAATAACTCGGTACACTATAATAAAATACTAATTCTGCCGTTAGTGTTGTTAGGTATAGAATTAAATTTCCTAAAAAACGAAAAAAGAATCATTAAAGTTGGTTCCAAACTAGCTGATACATAACATTTTGAAGTCAGCAGTGGTGATAAACAATTTTAGACCATTTTTCCTTTCAATTATTAATCAACAGCTGTTAATTGTCTATAAACAGCCATATAAATATATACTTATGTCCTTATTTAGTTATCTGGAAATTATAAACCATTGTGTAATAATTTAAAGAGTTTTTAATATGTGGCGCACCTCTGTAGGAGGGACCTTGCCTACACTTTCCGATATTGTAAGTATAGGCTATAATGTTACAAGGATATCCAGCGGGAATAAAGAAAAAAAGAAAAAGCTTACTTTTGTAATAAGCTAGCTCTCCTATTTATGCATGTAGAACAATTTCTTTAACTGGAACCCACAATATTCTATTTTTTTGAATAAATTAACTTCAAATGGATAATTAATAAACTGGTTTAAAGTTATCCACAACAACGTTGTTTTTTTTCGAGTACACGCCTCTAACATGGCATTATAATAATTTTGCATTTGAAAAAAAGTATCCAGGTCGAAGTTATTATAGTCTAGAAGGAATTCTATACGAATTTCTATTACGAAAATCTACTAATGAATTAATAAATTATAGTAAAGCTAAAATTCTCCTGGGATATGTATGATGTTATTTAAAAAACTTAATTATTACGTTCAATAAATGTTATAGTTTTTGTTGCTTTCTTGCAGAATAGACAGTTGTTTTTCGAATCTTTTTTATCATTAATAAGTAGTTTATATGCTACATATAATGAAAATTCCTACCAATTTATCAAATTAGAATAATGAAATAAAAAGGGAATAATATTTTTCGAATGTACTATATAATATACTAAAAACAAATCAGAACATATAGTATGAAATTAGTCTCATAACTTATTTTTATTTAAGGAACATTTGAAAAAAAAGCTTGATCAGATTTAAAAAAAAAAAAAAAAAAAAAAATATATATATATATATATATATATATATATATATATATATATATATATATATATATATATGGTAACTAAATCAGTATACAATTTTCCTATTTAACCAAAAAACAATACGTGTAAACGTAAATTTTTTAATATAATAGAAAACCTAAATTGAATTTTTTAGGAAATAATCTCCGTATCTGTGCAAGCAATTATCTTTATAAATTTGTACCTCGTCTTATGTGTAAGAAGTAATTAAAATTTAATATCTGGAACATGGTTGGTGTATCATGTACGATTTCACTAGTGAAATCATCATTACTGATTCAACAGGCTTTTTGGATGTAAGAAACCATGTAACATACTTCGTTACTTTTTAAATTACTTACGGTGACTTGTAACTTTAACTATAGGGATCAATAACCTCATTGAGTCTTGATCGATTAGAGCATAAAATCATTATTTTTGTGTGTGTGATTATTAGTGTTTTAGTACATAATTGTTAAAGCAAATAATTGATAGTTTGTGTTTATATCGAGGTACTTAATATTTTCTTAAAAACATTTTACACTATGTATTAAATTTGGTTTATCGAATTTCAGATCTTTTTAATTCCATTCAAAACCGTTTTAAAATATCATAATCATTAAACATATAACCCAAAATCTGTACCATACATGTTTATATAAAATGTTTATGAAAAAAAAAATATATCAAAACCCGGTTGGTATCGATTATAACGTCCAACGACAGATTAAATTTATTGTGTTCAATCCATTAAATTCCGGATTTCACATAGATACATCCTATCGTATTACTAGTTTTCATCATCAACATAAATATAATCAAATGTAAGTTTTCTTTTAGAAAAATTTCCTCTTCAAGTCTAAATCTGAATTAATGTACATCAAAAATATTTGTTAATAAATTAAAAACCAGAAAATCTTTAATTAACATTAGTTGATTTTTCAGTACTTGCTACTTACGAATGCATATAAAATTACTTTTCAAATAAAGCTTTTGATTCAAATGAAATATAACTATGTTAAAAATTTTCTCCATTTTGTTTGTAACACAGAACTTAAAACGCGGAAATTTCGCAATAGCCAACTAGTAATACAAATTAAAATAAACTTTTTAATTAATATTTTACAAATTCATTAACAATAACTTTATTTAAATGTTCAACTATTATTGAATTAATTCGAAATTTCTATAGGATTATCTAGTTGTGTATTTACTAAGAAAGGCATGATGCTGTGTGGGTATAGTATTCCACGACGCCTGAGCCTCGAATACTATTCAGAACTTCAAGACCTCGTTTTCGGTTTCGAAAGTAAGACTTTTTTAGCTAACTTACAATTTGAATATTAATGGATCAATTGGAATATTTGAAATTCGTTCATCTACAATTTAAATAAGATTTTTTCGGCAATCTCTGATCCCTTAAACTTCGCAACTATTTAAGAATTTAATTATAGTATTATAATATGCAAGTTGATTACGTATGTAGATATATCTTACTGACAACATAAATTTAAAGCGTATTTCTGGTAATGTATTCGAACTTTTTTGTAATCGTATGCTCTAATAACTAAAAAATTCTCATTATCCTCGGGGACATTCGATAAGGAGATGGTCGCGAGATCTTCTAATATTTAGCTTATTCACAATAAACAGTCAAGTTTGTATAATCTTTTATTTCTTAGTTGATATATATTTTTATTTATAAATATGTATTAGTTAAATTAAAAATTGTTTTTCTTATTTGTTTTAACGGAGATTTTATTTATTAAAGATGCTATTTAACTTGTCTGCTAAATTTAAACAGTCATATTTTAATGATTTTTTTAAAATTTTCTATTCTATTTTTTTCCAACCCCTATCTTGGTTATTGTGCAAGATACCTAATTTTAAATAATTTAATTATTGTATGTTCCTTTCCAATTTTGAAAATCTCGTTAATTCTAAGAGACTTTATATAAGACATCGTTAATTAAAAACTATAATTCAGTATATTTTTTAAGTATCTTTTAGTCAAATTGATTTTTTTATATTAAAAGATATAAAGAGAGATATATAAACTTATTGAAGTATTAATAATAAGTTGAAAAAATTGAATATGCTAGAAAAATTTTGGATCGAAACAATCTTTTTTAAAATTTGAAATTTGGATCAACTTAATTATTATCTTACTCGGAATTAAAGTTAAATATATTTTTCTAATAAATCTGCAAATACATGTAGTTGTTGTTGATTTTTAATGAGTCTTTATTTTCGAACATCGTTGGCACTTTCTCGAATTATAAAAACTATTATATTATAGCATTACTAGATAGATATAAGTTACTATAGTTATTTACTTACTTGTATTTTCATGACACTAGGTGACAAAACTAAGTCCTGCGAGGAGGGCGTTGGTCCTGGAACCTATATAGCGGCCTCCCCTTCCATTCCTCTCTCGTCAAGGATATTTCTTTGCTCGAGGGGGGGCCATCGCTCCGGCCCCTTACGTAAATCGAGGAAGTCTTAGGCCTAACTTGTCTCCCGGCTTAGTCCCAAGCCCGAGAAGTCCGAAAAGTGCAGACTTCAATCCTTCAAGCAAGTCGCCTCTGCTTCACTTGGATGCAATTTCAATCTAGTGTCATTTATCTTTAAAAATTCACCCTTTGACAGATTTAGAGTTTATCGCAGTTACTGAAATTTCGGTTCTGGGATACGACGATGATTTGGCACTGCTAGGCGAAGACACGGAAACTATACAACTAAATGCTAATGCATCAATAAAAACCTGTGATGAAATAGAGCTCGAAATAAATACCGATGTGACTAATTGTAGAAACGGTGACGATCTTGTTGATATTTATGTATCAGGACATAGATTTGAATACGTGTAGAGAATTAAGTATTTAGGTTCATTGATGACAAGAAACTATTAAATCCATGAGGAAATAAAGTCCCGGTTAAAGGCGGTAAATGCATGTGTTCACGCCATATGTTATGGCCTGATTAGGTTTCATGACTGTTTCATGGAAAGAAAAACAAAAAAAAAACTATAATTTTTATGATATTTATCAATAGATCATTTTGTATTAATCTTTATTTTTTATTTGTTTTAAACATAGTTATTTTAAATATAATTAAAAGTTTTGAATAGAAGAGAAAGAGAAAGAATACGATCGTACTTCAATTGTTTTTATTACCGCCTAGTGGCGGGGTGTTCTTAAGCTAGGGCCTAAAGGGTAGATGGGCTTAGACCCGAGTCTGCTCTCATACTTAGTACGTTTGCAAACGAATTTCTTCATTTTCTCATCGTTCCCCTTGGAACTTGGAAAAGCCGCCCTGCGGTCATTATCAACATACCTGAGAATTTTTTCCGAGCCGCCCTGCGGTAATTTTCTACAATACTCAACTGGACTTTTTCACGTGAATATAACCTATCTATTAATGGAACATTTCATTTCTTAATTCTTATTCAAGAAACTGTTTAATTTTGATAACTATATTTTTTACATCTTTAAGCATTTAATTAAGTTAAGTTTGTTTCTCCTATTTTATTCAATATTTTAATTAGTTTTATTTTGTTTCCTACATTGTCTTACATCTGTTTAATCATATAATTAGGTTTATTTTTCCTTAAATAAATTTATTAGGTTAATTTGTTTCTTATCTTGTTTATATGTATTTTAGTCTATTAAATGTTTTGTGATTCGTCGTTTGCTTCCATTATTTTTTTAATTTTAAATCTATACAGTCCACTAATTTATTGCAATAGAACCACCCTCAATTTTGAGTTGTCACTTGGAAGTACTGTTCTTTCACGGATAGCCCAGCGTATACAGCATGTTATTATTCATTGGCGAAATAACATTCGACTGATGCTGCTGCTGGGGTCATCGGCTACCCCAGAAAGTCTTCTTTCTTCAAGCTCTCCTTTACAACGCCTAAGGGTATTTTCTCATCTTCTTGAATCAGGTTCAAGATGTTTCGCTTGACCCGGCATACTATGCTGCTTTTTAGTGCCTCTGCGTCTCTCAAGCCCAGTAAATTTTCATTTTTCTTTTCTTCTATCCGAGCCAACAGTCTATCACCACTCTTAAGGAAGTTATTTAATTTCCCTATTTCTTCATTTAATGTTTCCAGTTCTGATATAGCCTTCCTCAGATCTTGGGACGTTGATGTTCAGTCTCTGATGGCAGAGGTGGAACCTCTTGCCGTAATGTCAACACTAATTGTATCAATCCCTCCGCCATGATTCTAGATTCCTAAAAGTGATAGTAAAGCAAAAAATATTAAAATGCAAGGTCTCCCGGATTTCGGCACCATTCATCTTCGTGAGGAACAAATGGTTCAATGGTGGAATAAAGGTTTAAGAAGGTGCTGACCAAAGAGCTGAGCTTTTTCCTCGTCTGATCTGGTCCAGCTTTGGGATTCGGTAAGGAGTGGATGATTGAAGTCTTTAAATTTGAGTAGCTTCTTAGTGGTCGTCCATAATGTTTTGTCAGTAGTGTTGAGATTTTCGGTGAAGTTTAGTAAATTTTGAATTTTAAATTTTTTTATTTCTGATTTTAGTTCGTTAGTTAGTTTAGTATAATAAGTTTTATCGGATGGGTATCTAGTCTTATGCCATTTCACTCTTGCTCTACGTTCTTCCCTTAATAACATGCAAAGGTGAGGTGGCAAGTTAGTCTGTTGCGTATTAATTGTAGTTCTGTTTGAGGTGTTATCTTTGATACTAGTCTGTATAGATGTTGTAACTTTTTCTATAGCTCTGTCAATGTCATTTGTTGTCTTAAGAGGAATTTTCAAGTCTAATTTATTGTCCAAATCATGTCGAAATCTGTCCCAGTTGATTCGTCCTGTAATCAGTTTAGGAGGGGAAGGTATTGGAGCGAAATTTGAATGTAATAAAAGCAGAACTGGACTATGATCTGATGAAAGGTCGTCCAAGGATTGCTTGGGAGGAGGAGATCTGGGGCGTGACAAATATATCGAGGACGTTTTTTGAGGGATGTTGGCCAATATGTGGGATTCATGGTTGAAAGAATTGAGTAAGAGTTGGATCTTGAGACATGAGAAAGGACATTACCGCAGGGATTGGATGATCGACAACCCCATCGTTGATGTTTAGCGTTGTAGTCACCTCCAGCTATGAAGCGCGTTAACGGAATAAGGATTCAAGAAGGTGGTATGAGAGGGCATTGCTGGGAGGACAGTATACAGCTGAGAACGTTAAATGGTAAGTACGGGTTGTAATGATTACTGAGGTGGATTGTATGGTGTCAGTTGGAGTAGAAGGAATAAGGAAATGGGGTAAGGATTTATGAACGAGAATACAAGAACCGGCATGTGAAGTATTGTCTGGGTGGTCAGGTCTGTAAGTAATGTAGTCACGTACATAAAAATGTGATCGTTGAGTGAAGTGAGTTTCAGTGAAAAGTGCAATATCTACGTTATTGTCATGTAGGAATAGGTCAAGTTCGTCACGGTGGTTGAGAAGGCCATTTGCATTCCATAAAACGATAGCTAGGGGCTTCAAACTCATCGTGGGATAAGGAGAGGAATTAAAGACAGGAGTCGGGTGAGGAGAGAGATCAGTGGGTTGATGGTTGCTTGTGAATCTGAAAGGAAGGATGATAGAATGGAGGTGATGTCGGTTTGATTTTGGTTGTGAAGAGAATAAGGATAAGGATCAGGAGGTTGAGTTGGGTAGTTGATGAGATTATGATTGGTTGCTGGGGGCTGGGAACGCTGTGGTATCCGAGGACTTGGTTCGGTTTTAGAGGCTGGGGTTAGGTTTGAGCGAAGAGGCTGAGGAGTTGGACTTGGGTGTGGATGCAGAGGCGGCAATTTAACCCGCAAGGGCATGTGATTGGGTGGAATTGGCTGGGGCTTAGGCAGGGAAGATCTAGCCTGGGATTTGGTGTGGGAGGTCTGTGGATTGGTTTGAGAGATCTGAGGCTTGGGTTGGGATACTCGAGGCGCCTGAGGTCTTGGTTGTTGCTTCGTAGTTGCTTCGAGGTATGGTTTGATGTCCTGTGAAGGATGATGACGGGCTGTTGACGTAGAGGGTTGCTGTATGGTGGGTTGAGTAGGTGTGTTATCCAGTTCAGGAAAACTAGTCGAGCATTCAAGCTCAGGTGGCTGGATGTAACTCTTCTCCTGTCGTTTATTTGTTGTGTTCAGAGTTCGGTTTCTCAGAAGATTTTTGTACCATGAGCATCCTCGGTAGCTCGCCGGGTGGCCTTCTCCACAGAGAGCGCAGATTGTGGGCTCATCTCTAGGTCTATCACATGCATTGGACGCGTGCGGACCGGCACATTTCACGCACCTGTAGTAAGTCTTTGTATGCCCCAAATTTTGAAATTTGGTGCATTGCACAATACTATTTTTTTGTCTCGGCTCCTCAAACCTAACAGTGGAGTAAACGAGCCTATTAACGTTAAATATATCTGGATTGTTTGTCGCTGGCTCTAAATCCACGAAAAATAACGGTAGCGGATATTTACCTGTTGAGATTTGTTTAGAGGAAGTGGCTTTTTTGTTTTAGCTGGTTTATTATTTTTTTTATTCGGAGAATTGCTAGCTGAATTTGGGGCTGAGTGTCGATTTCTCTTTTTAAGCGCACGTCGTTTTAAATATTGTGAATCGGTTTCACTGATTTCAGAAAATTGAGTTTCTTCTTCAGAGTCGTCGTTCGAGGATCGGTCCAAATCCATTATTTTAATTATTACGTAAAAAGAAAAAAAAAAAAAGTAATAATAAAATATTAAGACAAAAAAAAAAATATATATATATATATATATATATATATATATATATATATACGTAACCTGTATATACGTAAAAAAAAAAAAATAAATTCTAAAAATTAAATTATTTACACAAATATTTACAAAAAAAATAAAAAGAACATTTTAGAAATTAAAAAGAAAAATTATAAAAGGAAATAAGAAAAAAAAAAAGAACTTCTATAGTCTGTACACGAACTCAGGACCGCTGGAAGCACGTAGGTTGCCAGGCTGGCCGTGAACTTGGTGATAAGAGCCAAGGGATTAAGTGCCTCGTGGCAGCCTTAACTCAGTACCACCACTTGATTGAGCTAGTATTAAACAAATCTCACTCACCTAAGTGTCCTATAGTCTTATAACGTCCAAAAGTTCTTAATCTCACTTTTTACAAAGTATGATATCTCTTCATAACGATTGACAATAGTTATTGAGTCATAATGGCAGACCGATATGAATAGAAAACTGCACTAGCGGCCATCGTTGAAATCGTCACCAGGGTTGCCCCCCTGTGGCCTCAGCGCTGATGTCTCTGTCCCATACTGTGCAGAAAATCCTCCGTCTATGTACCATGAGTTGTATTCCCTTAATATGCCACTAATCCAATAGCTTTTTGATTCGGCCATGTTTACACCGAGCATCTTTAGGCATGCATATTCTACTGTTATTGCTTCTATTAGGTCTCCCGCAGTCTCTGCTGAAATGACTGAGAGTGAGTCATCACTAGATCGAAGTGTCTTATATACAACTGTGCCTGGGTCTTGTCGGTAGCCTTCTGCAACATAAGAAATGGTAGTGGCAGCAGCATTGTGCATGCCCATGAGCATCCCTGGTAGGGCTCTCACACACCCAGAGATGAATCTTCTGCCAAGTCCCTCCACCCACTTTCTAGTCTCAACGTTAAACCTCTTTAGATTCTCAATGGTATATTCTGGGTTGTTATGAGATGTTCTACTTTCATTGATACAAGTTGGCCCTGGTCCTAGCGTAATTCGTTTTTGCGACAGGAGTAAGTTGCCTTCTGTGAATATTTTGCACAAAATGTTCTCTGTCTCTGTTTGTTCGGGTCTTCCATGGTTGAACAGTACTAGATGCATCATTGCAAACAAGTCTGCATTCATGCATTCATTGAACTTGCTTGCATCCTGGGTAGCTGTGAATAAGTATCTCCTTGAAAGGCCACTGACAGTATTTACTTGTTTCATTATTTTCTGTTTCTTTTCATCACCACCGATGCTTATTGTGGTCCCAAGAAGCAGCTTTCCTAATTCAAGGTGGAAGTGTTCTATAATGTTCAAATATGCCCTCAATATGATGTTGGGTGACACAATTGCTCTCCTTTTGAGCTTGCCTCTTTCTTCATGCTTTGAGTAGGAGCAGAAAGTTGATGACAAAATTATCCTTTCAATTTGGGAGTCTTTCATGCCGTGAATTCTAACCCATTGACGTACTTCCTTCTTCAAGCATTTGATGTGGTATTGATTTTTTGCTTTGTCATATACTTTCTTCCTCAGGAGCCTGTTTTGAAACCTAGCTGATATGAACTCTTCTTTTTTAACATGGACAAACCTAGGTGATATGAACTCTTCTTTGAAACCTAGGTGATATGAACTCTTCTTTGAAACCTAGGTGATATGAACTCTTCTTTGAAACCTAGGTGATATGAACTCTTCTTTGAAACCTAGGTGATACGAACTCTTCTTTGAAACCTAGGTGATATGAACTCTTCTTTGAAACCTAGGTGATATGAACTCTTCTTTTTTAACATGGACAAACCTAGGTGATATGAACTCTTCTTTTTTAACATGGACAAACCTAGGTGATATGAACTCTTCTTTTTAAACATGGACAAACTGTGAAAGAGTGAATAGGCTATGGTTTTCTTCTTCACTGTTTCTCTTCATTAGGTCCACCATGTCTATGTATGCCGTTGGACTCGGATTGCTAGAAAACTGGATTGGGTTCCATGTTTGCCTTCCTGAAGTAAGGACTGTTGCATTCTTGTTCAGCATATGGTCTAGCGTTAGTTCTGCACATCGTTGTATTTCATGAGAATACTTAACCTTGAAATTCCTCAACATATTATACGCTTCTCCTGGGTGCCAGTTACCTGTGATCTTCGTGAATGGTTAATCGTCTTCCTCGTCTTCCCAAAAACCGCAGTTCACTTCAAAATCACCTATCTTTCTTTCGGTGCATGATTTCTTCCTATTGTAACTCTCTGCCCTGAGAATTGACTCTGCAACTTTGGGACCTGGTGAACCGTAACCAACAGGGGGTGGATTCGTATAAATGTACAAGTTGCTTATTGAAGGCATGATTAAACATCTTTTTTGGTCTATTAAGTCAAGGTTTCCATTGTTCCTTATGGGATCGTCATCCTTAGTGAAAGTTGAGAAAAGGAGAGAATGCTCCAAGAACTCAAAGTTGTCCTCCTCGTCGTTAATCACATTTAGTTGGTACATTGTAATAGGTGTTTAATGTTGTAACTAGACCAATACGTCTATTATCGGGTTGTTACTACTCTTCCTTTTCTTAAAAAAAAAGTAGGTGTTTTTTAATATATATATATATATATATATATATATATATATATATATGTATATATATGTGTGTGTGTGTGTGAGTATATACACACACACTAGCTGTATTCTGCGGCTTTGATCACGAATATTTCATTTTTTTGTTGATTTAAATCATCTGCGTTAATGGTAAGAGAAACTATAATATATACAACTTTGCTATCGGTCAAACAGTTACCCTATCAAATATTGAAACCCTATCAAACGAATGAAGTTATTATTTAGTGCTAGATCTTAGTTTTATTCAGTCAAATATATAACAGCATACGGTTATATGTAGGTATACCCAACATTAATTTATTTGTTTCAACTTTTTAACGTAATATTTTACTGTCATAATTAGTCTGCAACATAAATCTGTATTAATCTCATTCGGGGATAATGCTTTTCATATAAAAACTGTTTAGGTTTCAGAAATAATTTATTTTATTTTATAATAGCGAACTGCTTATTTAACACTTTGTTTATTTAACACTTCATGCTACTGTGGCTAATCACTATGGTAGCATACCTTAAGTTTGTCTATCCATGTTTAATCAGAACAGGGATCTTTAACTTGGCATCGCATAGACTCAGTAACTCCGTTTTACGTTCCCTCTGAAGCACTTCATTACTAAGGGTTAATATCCTTGAGCCCTTTGCCGTTTTGGAACCTGTGACCTTCTGAAAAGAAGCCTTTTTGCTAGCCATTACTCCATATCACCTCTATTGAGTTAAGATAATTATGGATAAAATTAATTTATATATATATATATATATATATATATATATATTTATTTATTTATTTATTTTTAAAATAATTATAAAATTTTTAAAATAACTTGTTATGGCTCAAAAAAAGAAGTATTTTCTGTTCATTGTCAATGAGGTTAACATTCAGTATTTTACCTGTTTACATTTCAGGCAATTTCATTTTATAGTCAGCCGGTTTCTTCTGAATGGGTGATGTTTTTGTTTTTAATTTAATTCAGTGACGTTTTTTTTCCTGTACACCCTGAACTTTGGGTAGGATGATGAACTAATATTATTTATGAACTACCGATGCTTATATCAGGATTTCAATTTTTTTACTGGCTATAATTTGTTCTCTTTTTAAGGATGGTCCACGCTTATTTTGCTATGAGGTCTTTTGATTAAATTATTTTAAAAAACTGCTATATTTTAGTATATTTTTTAAATGAGATAGGAATTTATTTTTAGTTATTTCTTTTATACATTTGGCCAGATCTTTTGTAAAATTTCTTTTATAAATTTGGCCAGATCTTTTGTAAAATTTCTTTTATACACTATGATTTGCTTTGGAGAAATGGGAATCCGTTAATTATGCTTGGTCGGAGCCGACGAAAGTATTTTCGCTGGCTACTTCGGGATGTTGGATATATTGGATGTCTTTCGGAAGTTCTACTAATTTTCTTTTTTTTTTTTTTTTTTTTTATGCTGGTAACAATTCATTAGTATGTTTCACGACACTGGTGTGTGAGGTTGTATTATTTTTCTTTCCTTGTTATATGCAATTGTGTGTTTTCCAATTTTGGGCTTCATAGCATGTATTCATTGAAATACAAAATGGGGATGAAGAAGAATTGGGGATTTTATTAAATCATCCCTTCCTGGCTCCCTAAACGGGATTTGGCATCATTTTAACATAACTGATAACCACTGGTACCGGAAACTGACCTATTCGAAAATCGAGGTTGAAGTGGACTGAACCCTAAGGTGTCTTCCAGACGTAAATAAACTCATTGAACCACATTTGTTTACTAGTACAACTTACTGTTGTTCACTACAACTCCTCTGTAATGACGGACTGTCACGTGGCTCTCTGCAAGTTGGGCACTGGGGATCGATATCCAGGTCAAGGAGAGTGTGAGAGGCAAGGACTGGGTATGTATCTACTGATAACACACAAGTGTCATCAGCATAGGCAGAAAGGAAATTTCGATGATGGGTTTGGATATCAGCTGTATACACTCTATATAGAATGGGTTCAGGATGCTGCCTTGAGGAACACCAGCAGACTAAGAAAAAGAGGAGTAGGAACTATTTTGATTTATTATAAAGGATCTATTAGTGAGGTATGACTGGATAATAAGAAAATATGTAGGAGGGAGGAATGTTCGGAGTTAGTAAAGCAATCCCGGGCGCCAGACTCCATCAAAGGACGATGGCTCCAGTGCAGTACAATCCGCTTTCTAATGCAGAGGAGACAACGTCCACCACCCGATGACATTGCTGGATAGTGGAGTGACTGGTTCGGAATCCGAATTGATAGCCTGGAATAATGTTATGGGAATCAAGGATGGGGTACATACGTACCAGAAGGAGTTTTCTAGGATTTTACCCTTGTTACAAAAAAGAGATATCTACCCAGTTTTGTTTTGAATCCTTTCAACTTTTTACGTTTATGTATTTATTATTTATCGGTTGCTCAAAATCTGTTCTAGAACTTGATTTTTACAACAAAAATAATCCATTAGATAAATAGGTGGAAGATTTTTATGAATAATATTTTACACTTAGCCGCAAGGCTCAGCGTTAAAGCTTATTTTGCTGCAGTACCAATTACATGTAACCGTTAATTGGTATTTACATGCCAGGTTTTTTATTTATATTATATTACTAGCTGTGTCACGCAGCTTTGCTCGCGAATATTGCATTTCGTATTAATTTATGTGCGTTTATGGTGAGATTGGCTATAATAAATATCAACTATCAGCTACTCTTTGTTATCATTTAAAGCCCGATCTTGACTTCTTCCTGTCAAATTTACAATAGCAAACCAGTAGAAGTGGTTTTACCCATAATCACTTTATATATAAAAATAATCGTCACAAACCATTTTTAAAAAAAATAAATAACAATTGAATATATTTTCATAGGAACCTACACTCGAAACAGATATGAAACGCAATATGCTTAAAAGGGTCGGTCTCCTGTATGTAGTGACCAGTCAGGTGCCCTTAAGATTTTTTAATGAGAAAAAAAAAAACCTTAGTTAATCCCTCCTTTGAAGGGGACCTAAAATGGTGGTCCCAAGCCTTTGCTATTCCATGAACTCGTTAAAGATCTCTACCCTAACTAAACTTGGAGAGGAAAAAATTAGTCATCATACGATTAGCCATAGTAGTATAAAAGTGACGTTAAACGAACAGATAACAACAGTAATATGCTTAAATATATTCGTTATAAAGTCTTTGTACCTTTGCTAATACATATCAGATTAAGACAATTTTACGTTTAGGTTGTTCAACCACATTTTGGGCGAAGATTTTCAAATCCTGCCTTATTGCACATCTAGGCGGTAAGACGAACTTCCAGAAAATATTTTAGCCTCACAACCATAGTAATTTTTTAGATACCAGAAAATTAAGTGGTGCTTTCTTTTATAAATATAGACATACAGCTAATAAAAGTCCTAAATATGCTTAAAATAATAGTTCTGATTATTATACTCGAATAAATCAAAAGGAATAGTAATTTTTTTAATTTATTTAAATTTATAAATATATATGCTTCAAGGTAATAACGATTAACGTTGAAAATGACTATTGAAATAAAACATGACTTAACAATATAGATAATAATATAGATTGATATAAATATTTCCGCGGTGTGTAACCTTCTATACTCCCCAGTAGCCTCATCTCTCTTCGGACCAAATATTTTAGTACCTTATTTTCTAAAACCTTTAGCCGTTGTCGGTCCTTCAAAGTAAGTGGCCACGTTTCACCGTCGGAAGAATAACAGTTTTATAAATTCTAACCGTTAAGTTTTTAGACAGAAGCTAAGTAATTTCGCAACTGAATTGTAACACGCATTTCCCGCGTTTAACCAGGACTTTATTTCCTCCTGGATTTTTTTTTCGCTATCATTGAACCTAAATAATTAAATTTCTCTACGTGTTCAAAAGTATACCAATATCACTATGATCGCCACCGTCTCTGCTACAAATAATATATTTTGTCTTTTCCCTATTTATTTCGAGTCCTATTTCTTTACCGGTTTTTAATAACGCCCTTGTATTTAGTAGTTTAGTTTCCGTGTCTTCCTTTAGCAGCACCAAATCATCGGCGTATCCCAGAACCGGAATTTTATCACCCAAATTTAAACCTTCTTAGCACATGTCACCTTTTCTTTAATTTATTCTAAAGCGACTTCGTCTGCACCAATTTCTGTTATTATGATTGCTATTAAGAAGTTTTTAAAAGAATATATTTTAAAGTACTTCCGCGTAAATGACATTTTTAGTTTTATTTTCTTGTGGCAGAACATACTGATTTTCTCCGCAACCCGATCTTAACGTATATCTATTCCTACGTGTTTAAATGAAAAAATATAAATTAACGGGAAATTGGATTATTTAAAAATAAAAAGTAAATCATTTGGAATCATTGGGAAGCGAGGTTTTTTTTTTCTCCCAAAATTTCTCCGTTTTTAACAGATTTTCGACTGATTCTTCGGTCCTATTGGTCGCAGCGTGATATTATATAGCCTATAACCTTCCTCGATAAATAGACTATCCAACCACAAAAATAATTTTTCAATTAGAACCAGTAGTTTCTGAGATTAGCGCGTTTAAACAAACTCTTCAGCTTTATAATATTAGTATAGATATATCTGTGGCTGTTGTGAAAAACTAGATAACTCGAGTTATATAAAAATGAGTTAACTCTACGCATCGCTCCCTCAGACCGTCTCCCACGTCGTGTTGAATTGGTTAAAGAAATTTCTTGGTGGAAGAAATTTCAGGTGGAAAGAAAGCTGTATGTTATAACTCTATTTTGAGTATTTAATAGTTTAAGTCGCTCACCTGTAAAATGAAAGATTTTGACTTAACCACTTATTCACGACCGCCACAGATATTTTAATATATAATTATTGCCTAAATTAGATTTTTACAATAGCTATAGGGTAGCCCCAAACAGCCCTCACCTTATCGACATCGTTTGCGTTAAAAGGCTCCTGACAAAAACTCATTAATCACTTGCCTTCGCGTCCATTCCATGTTTGACTCCATCATGCTAAAACCAACGTATCATATTCCTGTTGTGCGGATCCTCAGTAGTATACCCACGTGATTTATACGGAAGTCCAGGGGAAGACGAACAAATGGGCAAATCATAATCGAAGATGTCATTACGATGTAACATCGGCACTCTGGCTTGTAGTCTAAAGACTTCACGATCCAAGGCGATAGCTAGGTAGAGGTTGGAATCTCCTTCGGTGTCTGAATGTGGTGTTTGAAATTTATAAATATCATCGAGAATCGCCAGTTTTGTGACCCCACATCACGTATACTTCCGATCAATGTCTAGGGCCTTGAGGAAAGGTGTTCTTTCACGGAAGGTGTAATGGCGCTGACAAAAACCATGTCGCTTTGGTAATTTTATGATAGGATTTTTAGTTGTCATGTCTAGCTAAAGTAAACGTGACAAAATCTTTGACACAGTCCGGTATCTTGGCTTCCTTCTAGACAAATGACTAACCTGAAACCCACATACTAGACTTAAACGACAAGAAATTAATCAATGATTTTGCCAATTATACAGACTTTTAAACAGAAATTCTAAACTACATTGAAAATAAATTGCTTATATACAAGGCAGTACTGAAAGCTATCTGGACCCACGGATTGAATTGTGGGAGACAACCAAATTTTCTAACATCTAACGCATTTATCCTTTCAATCCAAAAACCTCCGAACAATAGTTAATGCTCCTTATTATGTCACCAACCATACCTTACACCACGACCTAAAGATTCCATTTATTTAAGATCTTATTCCATCACAATTCTCTAAATTTCATCAGTACCTTACTCATCGCCCCATTCCTTTGGCTCAATTCCTATCCAGCTCCACACAACCTCACCATCCTCCTAGAAGGTTGAGCCCTGGGGACTTCTTGTAAACATGTATATTGGAGTTCTAGCACTGGCTAGATTCTCCACTCAATGTGCTTTTTGTTTGAGGATTTTATGACGTTGTAAATAATTTATTAATTCTTTATTGTATTTTATTTCATAGTTTTTGTTAATATTGAATGAAGGTAGTATGAATGTTATACTTGATTTCTGTTATAAATGTTCTAATTAGGACAGATTGTAATATTATTCAATAAAAAAGATTTTTTAAATATATTTAAAAAAAAATGGAAAAATCTAAAAATTACTAACAGAATAAATAAACTAATTATTAATTTTTGTTTATCCACGATTCATACAATATTATATAGTGTGTAACTTTTTAAGTGTGTCGTTTTCGTGTATTCTGAATGAATGGATTGTCGGAAGTAGGAGTAGGAAAAATGAATGTTTGTGCCAGCGGGTATGTTTTATTTTTTTATTATAGTAAGGATAACCTAACTGACATTTTCGTACAACATGGATAATCGTTGACGATTTTCATGCTTATGCTTCGAACGACCTCCATATTCCGGATGTGTGTGACTCCAGACTAGATAAGAATAAGTCAATATGGAACGGATGAGTTTTTATATAGAATTTATATATTTTGTGGTGCTAGTTCCAAATGTCTCTTGAAGTATGTGGTATTTTTTCAGATAAATTTTTCAGCTCTATTGAATTAGGGGAATTGTAAATATTAATCCGTTTCTGATCTAAACAGTTTATTTAAAATCCAATAGAAGGTTTTCTAAGAATCATTAGAGAAGTTACTTACTTGTCGGAGTCTCGCATTTTGCTAGCGATTCGTCTCATGTTTAAATTTTTAAATAAATTTTACTTTTGGACAGCCAATACGTGGTTCACCTTTCTTGGAGCACCACACCTCGAACAAGTATATATATATATATATATATATATATATATATTAGTTGCAGTCTTTTTTGTTTATGTAACTAATAGAAATCAGGAGGAAGCTAAAATGGCCTACTACGTTTTTGTACCGCAGATTAATTGCTTCCTGACTGATCTATGATCTTTAGCGGGGCCGTAGGAACAAGACCTGGCGGAGATTCCGCTACCTAACGTTCCGGATTAGGAATAAGTATGCTCTTAGGGACGATGTCGTTATTTATCTTAGTTGTCGCTAGGTATTAGGAATTGCTTTAGTTTATCTTTTCTATAGTGCATTAATGGCAAAGGAACTTAATGGAAGCTATGGCATTATTCAAACATTATATTTTACTTGTAGGGCAGAAGACTAAGTCAGTGAACGCTAAATTATTGCTTTTTTTATTCATTTAACGTCACTTGATGCTACTTTGGCTTATCGGACGATGCTGCAGCGGAAGTTCTTAATTCTGTCTATCCAAGTTTAAATTTGATAGGGATCTTAAGGATGCACCTGGCTGGCAGTTCCTTCCGATGGTTGCCGTACCAATATTTTTTTATTTTTTGAACCCGCAACCTAAGATAATGGAAGGTTGTTAGGCTATTACATTATAGGTGACACCGAGCACTTAATTTATATTATTATTGAATTAAAATTAGAACCATTCTCTTCTACAATCATATTTTTATTATCACATTTTTACAATATTATCAATTGACGTTCTATTTCTTTATTTTCAAATTATTACATCCAAACTTCCATATTAAAGACTAGGAAAAAAGAAATATAAGTCCAAAATCATTTATTTACATTTTTACTTTTATTTTCCACAATCTTCTTATAAAAAAAATGTGTCACTATATTTTTTAAATACTTATTACATTATATTTATAAGATTACATTATCACACGTTTAATAGCTATTGCCCAATTTAATTTATAAGGTTTAAAAAAAATTAACATCGATTAAAGCTTGTATCAATCAATTATGATCGTCCCAATAAGATTTTATTATTAAAATATCATTTAACCTTTTGGCGACATAAGCTCCATATTCATGTTAGTAAGACATTATCTTATTACTTGCTTTTCATTATAATAATTATAGGTGGAATAGTCAGGAATCAGTCATTTTTGAAAAGTTTTTAATTTTGCCAACGTTTCGGCTCATTTTTGTGAGCCATCATCAGGGCTACAAACATCAGAACAAAAGAGATACATATTAATATGATAATGAAAATTTTCTTCTGAATGTAGTGACAATGATAACATTTGAAATAAAACAGAAAATATACCAACATACTTAAATATTATAGATACAAATAATGATAATATGATACATAATCTGATGATGATAAGCATAACAATTTTTACAGAACTTTAGACTTTAATATAAAAGTAAAAAAAAACATATATATATATATATATATATATATATATATATATATAAACGTACCATTACTGAGCCATGTCCAAGCATAAACTGAGGAAAACCATAAACATAGGTAGTATAGGGAGGGGTTCGTGTAAAAACCCTGAAGGTTTTCCCCTCTAAGTGTAAATAATACAGCTTATCTTTGTTTTTAAAAAGTTTTACAAAATTATATAATGGAAAAAACAAAATAATATATCCGTATGTACAATAAGGTTGAACATTTTTTAACAGAAAATTATAAACACTAGAATCTGAGGTATTTAAAAGATCATGAGGTATATAATAAAAAATAAAATAAAATAAATAAATAACAAAAACAAGAACCAGAGGTGTTGTAAACAAAAAGATAAATATACAGTAAATAAATAAAATATACATTACACAAGCAATTTGTACAATAAAGTGATAGAGTTATAATTTAAGGAGACGGAAGATGTTAGCATACGAGGGAGAAATTATCTCTTTGTCAGTTTTATGATTTACGGGAACTCGATCTTTTTCCATATGGATATATATAGCTTCGGAGAGGAGTCGCTTTTTGTAGTTGGGTACGGTGGCTAGGATTTCAGGATTATCAAAATCAAAATGATGGTGAAGGGATATAGCGTGCTCGGATAATTTTGAGGAAAATGGGTTACGGGTAGATATTGTGTATTTGTGCTGATAAATTCTTTTTTTGAGATAGTTTTTGGTCTCGCCTATGAAACATGAATTGCAATTTGGGGAAGAGGAGGGAATACGATAAACTAAATTTGATTTTTGTAGGAAAGGGATGGGATCTTTTAGTTTTGAATATAGATTCTTTAATTTGTTACCATGTTTTAAAACTAAGCGGAGATGGGGAAAGCTAGAGGATAAGACTTTTTTAATTTTTTGAGATAGAGATGGGATGTATGGAATGGATCTGTACTGGGGAACTATGGCGGTTTGTGGAGAGTGTGCGGGGATGGAGTGAGGGTTTGAAGAAGTTTTAATGAGGTTCTTGATTAATTGATCAGGAAAATTATTAGATTTTAGGATTTTTGTTAGTCGGGTTAAATTATCTTGGTGAAATTTTGTATCGGAAAGTGTTAAGGAACGGTGTCTGAGGTTTTTGGCTACACTGATTTTCTGGTGATGTAGGTGTAAGGAAAAATAATTAAGGAGACGGCCAGAATAAGTAGGTTTGGTGTACCAGTTAGTGGATAGTGAATTATCGGAATTTCTTATGATAAGGAGGTCGAGGAACGGAAGTGAGTTATTGTTTTCTATTTCAATGGTAAATTGGAGTCGAGGATGGTATGAGTTGAAAGAAGTCAAGATATTAGGGATGGCTTTGGGGTTGAGGAGGCTATTAATAGGGTAACTAGGTTATAGCGCTACAATGGACACTTTTAAACATTTCAACTCTCTTCATGTTCTAAGCATCGGTACAAAAATGTTGTTACATCACAAACTAAAGGATATTCTCCTTGGCCTCCTCAATAAGTCTTGGCCAGGTGGTTCGGCCTTGAGCAGCCGCTCGCCAGTTGCGGGTGTCAAGTAGGCGAAGAGCATCCCTGGCAACGATGTACTCCCTCTTCCTCTTCCCCTTGTCCGGTGGTGCCTCCCATCCAGCAGCTTTTTTGGAACTTCATCGTCTGGCATCACGTACTACGTGGCAAGCCCAGCGCAGCCTTCCTAAGTTGATTATCCTCATCACATCAGCTTCGCCATAGATCTGGTAGATTTCCAAGTTTGTCCTCCGCCTCGAGCTTTCCCCGATCTTAACTGCCCCAAATATCTTACTTAAGATCTTTCTTTCAAATATGAGGATTTCCCTCTCCTCTTTACCAGTGAGGGTCCATGTCTCAGATCCATAAGTTAAGACGGGCCTAATGAGGGTCTTTGTCACTTTGTGCGGCGGGTGATTGGCACTGCTTTCTGAGGCCAAAATTGCACCTGTTGGCTTTGAGGAGACGCTGACTTGTTTCCCCGGAGATCCTATTTCCACAATTTACTACTGATCCGAGGTACACAAATGCAAACATATACAGAGAAGATAAACCATTAAAATTTTGGATTCGGGCGAAAGTAAATTTGAAATATTTAAACCGCCTAGCAGCCTTACAATTTGGTGGGGAGGGGAGGTGGGATACAAGGTTTGAGGCGAAGAATTTGCTGTATAATGTAAAACGTGGAAGGAGAAGTACTATGGTCTGGGGCTGTATTGCATATGAAGGTGTGGGCAATTTGGAATTTATTAAAGGGCGTATGTCAGGCAAAATGTATGTGGGAATATTGCGCCGTAATTTGAAATCCAGTGCCAGGAACTTGGGGCTCACCGATTCATTTTATATCCAACAAGACAACGACCCGAAACATGCGGCGAATCTTACCGTAGAATGGCTCCTTTGCAATGCTCCCCGCAGGTTAATTACTTCTCCTCAGTCCCCTGATATTAATCTAATCGCAAATTTGTGCCATATTTTGGATCAAAAAGTATGGAAAAACCACATTTTTGGCAAAAATCATCTAGAAAGCTGCTTAATAAAGGAATGGAACAACATCGAATCAAATGTGACACAGAAATTGGTAGATTCCATGCCGAGGACTCGGAAATTATTATAAAGGCGAAATGAGTTCACACCAAATACTAAAAATGGTGCAAACAAAAAGACAATGTTATTTTCAGGCTGTGCAAATACTTATTTTGTCAATTGTGATACTGTTATACTGAAGTTAATTGTTATAAAACATTTAAGAACCAATTCTTGATTCTTCTTATATTTAGACCAGAAAAAAATCTGTTGTGATATTTCAAGTCACATATTGTATTTAAATAAAAAAAAATCATGCTGTGCAAATACTTTTTTGCCTACTGTAATAGGAAAATAAAACAAAAGGATTACACAACTTTATATTAACAAAAGTCAATAAAGTTTAACTAATAATAAATTTATTGAGCTCATAGCCATAACAAAATGTATTAATACAGCAGGCATACAGTCGTACACGGTTCCGGACACACTCTATAACTTCCCTTCATTTAAAAACTTGTGCTATTATTTTGAATAATACTTATGCTGTTATTTATCCATTATCGAGCGCTTCGCTACAGATTCATCAATTTTAACTTATGTGCATCGTAATCTACCTCGAAATGTTAGATAATGGACAAGGAGTATGAAGTGGATTATTAAACTTTGACAAAAGAATACTTTAGCAGGCTTCAAAAAGAGGAAAATACTGATATAGTTTAAAAACCTTAGTAGTTGAGATGATTCTTTTTCTAACCTAATGATAATTATTGTATTAGGTAAGATGATATATATTTTATTTTAAACTAGAGCGTTTAGTTTAAAAGCTACATTCCAAGCCTGGGTCCCTCAACAAAAATTTGATCTGCCTACAGCTCAAATATCAGTATTGGGACTGTTGGGAGCTAAATTTCTTGTTCTTCGCCCTATGAAGGTTGATTACCCTGACAATTCGCCGAAGTATGGAGTTTTGGTGCATCTATATCTGTTTCAGGGTCGTCTTATAAAAATTGTCTAGGTTATTCAACTTCACAATTTCATTTAATTCGTCATACAAATTCAGATCCTTTAAATATAAAAAAGTGTTCTTTTTAGAGTTGTAACCTAGTTACCTCTGATAGTATTTTTATACATATTCCTTTTTGAAATGGAATCGAGTCAAAAATAGTGGATCCTTTAGATAGTTAATGGATCTATAGATTGTTTCGGACTATTGGGAGCTGAAGTTCTTGTTCTTCGCCCTATGAAGGTTGGTTCTTCTTACGATCCGCCGAAGTTATTTACCAGTTCTGGTACATCTATATCTGCTTTAGTGTAATGTGATGCGATGTAAGGAATTGTGGCATCCAAAAATCCGGTAGGGGCTATTTGGCTTGCAGTCTACTAATATTAGTTTAATTAGTTTAATATTACTACTATTAGTATTAGTGCACCCCTATTCCTCGATTGAATATTTTCTTGAAGTTCTGCCATGCCTTTGCTTTTTATAATAATAATAATAATAATAGGCTTACCGAACCTGAGGGTTCGATGCTGATACCACCAAATTCTGTCTACACAGACTCGTCCAATGTTCAACGTTCAAGCCCAAGCCCCCGAGATCAGCCTTAACGCAATCCTCCCATCGAAGCTTCGGCCTACCTTTCGGACGTCTACCAGTCGGATCAGCAAATACCAACTTTCTCGGAATCCGCTCCTCATCGAGCCCAACAACTTTACTCGCCCATTTGAATCCCCGCGATGCTATCAACTCAACTATATTCACAGGAAAACACAGGAGCTTCTTCATAAATAAAAACTAATAGATGCGTCCTTCTCGGAGTCGTGATACCAACAGCATTAAAGACGGGAGCCAGAGAAGAAACTTTAAGATAAGCAAAGTCCTTTAGTCTCCGCTCTCGTCAATAACAAAAACAATGTAACATTTTACTTACGTTATTACGTGCTATTATATTTTAAATTATAAATAATTTACAAATTACGAAACTACTGTTATAAAACAAAAGAATCTAAAATTCAACATATTATATGAAAATTTGACTTCAAATCAAACATTTATTCCATTTTCATACAGACTTTTTTAAATGAATCTAAATTTATTGGTTTTAAAAATCGATGTATATTTTTATAATGCATATTGACTTACACACATCACATTAAAAAGTAATCTTAAAACATACATTTGGATTAAATAGTAAAGATAAAGATATCTTAACCTTAAAAGGAAAATCCTGGTGTATATATTTAGTTTGCATCGTATTTGCGTATCGGCTGTGAATGAAGTGAGTTAAGAGGGCGAGCAGTGGTTGGCCTTCCTGTCAATGGAGGTCGCTCTCAGGAACGGGTCTTGAACCTCTCCTACAGTAGAAAAATATAAATTTATTAACTTTTCACATATAAGTTAACTTTATCTCCATGTCTCCTTTCCATAGGACCGACAGACGGCGTAAGACCTAGGAGTTGAAAACTGAATTGAAACCCCGAAATTATGTTAAACTATAAGAAAAATGTCCACAAAATCACATCGTATATAACTTTAGAGATTATTCGGAATATAAGATCGGGCAGCAACAGCTACGATTTCCAATAGATACCTAGTCATATAGGATTGTCAGAAAATGAGGCGGCAGACAGAGCTGCAAGGGGTTAACCAAACAGCAAAAGAAAATGCCAAAGTACCTTTTTCTAGACTTTTTAAGATGTTGACATAAAGAAATAACCAAGGAATGATAGGAGAGATACGACTGAGAGTCACAGTCTAAGGGAAAGTATTATTAAACCCAGCCATCTTTAAGCCTGATACTATAGTTCTCCAAGAACCAGTATCTTGATCGCAAAGGAATTGCAGACTTAGTAAGGCTGCGCACTAACTATGGTTGCACAAAAATATATCTAATCTTAATAGAAATATAAAATAATGGCAATTGTGCAACATGCTATGTTTCTGAATCCCGCGCCACATTCAGTTCAGATTTAGAAAATATGGAAAGGAAAAATAAGAGGTAATTCTACTAGAAGAATAAGCCATCTTTTTATTAACATTTGATAAACGAAAGATGATCATCAACACTCAATGCAAAATCTGAGAAAAGAATTCACAGAAATTATTTTATTTTTTTATCTTTCTACAGTCTCTTTTTTACATCATTTTGTAAATCATTTGACATGTATTGACCATTTCAATTGGATCAATTGGAAAAACAAGTATAAGAAAGAAGAAAGGCGGCATATTACGATAGATTCTTGTAATGTTTACCAAAATGGCTAATAGGCTAATGGCTCTGTAGCTGCTGACTTGATAAGCTTTGTTACCTGGCTTGTGAATAACTTTTTCCTTCAGCTGTTTTCCAGGTATAAGGAAAATAGATATATTTTCATTTAAATCCTCCGTCCACACCTGCAACACTTGTTCGCGACCTTCGGACTTGTATGTAACGCCTCATCGAACCGCAACTTTCGACAGATCTTTCCTTATCCGATCCTCGTCCTTATGGAATTCTATTCCTTCTAATATCCGTCACTCCAATACTCTTCCGGCCTTCAAATCCCGTTTGTTCAAACACTTTTTGTCTATCCAATTCTCAAATAACCCCAATTAATCAGCAAATTTCAATAAAAATCAGTAAATAGAGTAGAGAAAAACAATTATTTACTATATCTTATTATGCATTGTATTCAAACATTTCTGTATTTTATGTTACAATTTTCAACCAACCGTTTAACCAACTCTGATGAATCGCTTGTGATGTTTCATTTTCTTTTGTTTACTGAATTTTTACTACGTATTTTTTAAAATAATTTTAAACTCGATAAAGAACACACGAGTTTCTTATTATTTAAAAATAAAGAATAACATATACTGTATTGAACATAAAAATCACCATTTTGTTAATTCACATATGTTTATAAAATAACTTTAAATCTTGATTAGAACTGTCATTTACTGATTCTCCTAGAATATTTTCTTCCCCTCGTATACATTTATTGGAAATGACTTTATAGAACGGCTCATTAACTGATACAGGTAAATTGTATTTCTGGGCCAATTTAGTCCAAAAGAACATCCCTTCATTTCCAGCATTTAGAATGTTAATTATAGCTATCTTCGCTGCTGCTTCGTCTTAAAATGTATCAACTCTTTGGACATCCTTTAATGAACTATAGTTCTAGACATGTACAAACAAAAGGGGCGGACTCAACTAATCTCTTAATAGCAAAAATTTTGAAATCTGGATTGCAGGATAAAACCTTCAAAAACATTCCGTCTTCACCGAATTCTATATACCGCTTTAACGCAACAAGAATTCCTTCATAGTTTTACACGACCGATCCCTAAAGAAGGATAAACCATTTCTCACTAAGTATAATTAAGTATATCAAACGGAATCCACTCAGTTCCGTCAAGGACAGCCTGAGTAGGACACTGTTGCATTGTGTGAAATATATCCCAAGAAGAATCTCATATAAATGGTCCTCAGAAATCTTACATTTGTAACCTTACTATGAAAGGTATTGGTAGGGTTTCCTATGTCGAAAACATTTGATGTAATGAAGTACCATAAGGTCTACAAACAAGATATGTTTTCTATTGTTGGATTTGTAATGTCTTTAAATATAGTTGTAACAGAACACCATGCTTAAACTTAAATCTTTATTTTAATCACAAAAACAATACAAACCAAACATTTAACCTATCCACTCATAAACTAAAACGTGTGTCCTCTTCTGCTCGATACATATTAATCGATACACTATACCACAGAATCATTATTAATACCTCGATGTATTGTTAGACATTACAACTCTTTGCGACTTGATGAAGAATGTAATTGGAGGAATGCGTTGGTCTAGGATAAAGTCCCTGAGATTTGCGAAGTTGAGGGTTTTCGGGTCGGACATCAGAAATTCAACGAACACAACAGCAACAACTCAAAAAAGATTTTATTCTTTCAGAAATTACAAATGTATAGTCAAACTTAAGACTTACTAACAAAGTATGAACTTGGTTATATCTAGGGAAGTCTTTTGAAGGGTTGAGGAAGGAAGCTTCTAAGGCGGTCCTGCGATTCCTTGACTAGGGGGTGGTGACATGAGCGTGACTATTGTATATGGAATTGCAATAAATGTAGATGCCCTTGCACTTTTATGACTGGTGTATTAGCTTTTATAGGACGGAAAGGTGTATCTATGCCTTTTTAACAAGGTTCAAAAAACAACAAATCAGAAAGCGTAGGAAAGGGTCCAAGAGATAGTTGGGCAATTATTTATATCTTTATAGAAACTGGGAATTTTTATAAATAATAATAATTGTTAATTTGCATCAACAAACGGCTTCCGGTTTTCTTTGTCCCAAAAAACCTTTGGTTTTCCTTACTGTATGCCTCTGTATAGAAGTGTGTACTTCTTCTAGCAGTTTCGGTACCTATACGAGGCTTAGTTGATTTACGTGACACTTTAGGCTATACACATTTCCACATAAGATGATTAGATCCTCATAGTCTTCGATATATAATAACTATTCATGATTATTACGACAGAATTATATTGAGTATGATATTTGTGAATAAATTTATTTCAGAACAGAATGACTACTGTATAGCTTACTCTCTTATACAATTAGATATTACTTCCGAAAGGTAATAATTTACGGTTTCATAATTTTTTTGACGATTAGAAAAAGTTATTGTATTTCAAATTTTTGTTCCTATTCCAGCAAAATCATTACATTAATTAGAGAATTCCTAAAAAGAATTTCTTATATTTTAGTAGAGAAATAATTTACTACTGTGATATGGTTCGAGTATAAAACAGATATTGTTTTACATGTTTAGTTTTTTGTTTAAAACAATATCTAAAATCGACTTGTAAACATTTTAGATTTGGTAGGCGCTATGGTATGAATAGTGTTTGTGTCTTTTGGAAGCGTTTTACGACACCCCCAATAGATATGTTCATTGTTCATATCACCGAACTCTAGAGCATGTTTTTTATCAGGCAATAAATTTAGAGTTTCTTCTTTCTTTAGATTTTTCTTATTAAGTGGTTAGTAAAGAGCTGTTATAATCATACTGGGCACAGCCCTGTCCTGTGAGACATTGCGAAACCCAGTAGTAAAACAAATTTTTATAACATAGATTTCCATAAGTATTAAAACATTATAATACAAGTAACATCTTACGCTGATTATCTCGTTAAAACCATTAATTACAGGAACCGCGCTTGCTTTGAAATCAATTATTTACGACCTAAAATTCTAAATTATTCCTAAATTATGGACGGAGGACAATTTTGAGATAAAGCTACATTACATTTTCGATGGTACCATTACCTTGTTTCTTCTTGTAGCTTCTTGAAAGCTTTAACCATTCCCTTACCTGTTCTATCTCCAACCATTTTAAGTATTTCAACTTTTTGTATTTATTATTTATTATTAACTAGCTGTTGCGCGCGACTTCGTCTGCATCAATTTCAGTTATTATGATCGCTATTAAGACGTTTTAAAAAGAATATGTTGGGTTGTCCGGAAAGTTCGTAGAAAAATTTGGACAACAATTAAAATTCATCTACAAAAATGGGGTTGGTCTTCCAAATTGAAGATCCTCTAAACCGCGAAAACCACTTCTGAACCGTGCTGTCAGCAATTGAATCGCTGCCATACTCGGAACGAATCTTTCTTGCAGTTTGGGCTACGTTTTTCCCTCTTTTAAAAAAGAACAGTATATTATTTCGAAAATGAACTGAATCGTCACTCATGTTGGATTGCAATAAACTACTCTACTGATCCTTCATAAAGACGAATTCAGTGTGTAAATATAGTTAATTTCATGAGGATTAAAGGCATATAAATAAACATTAGCCTCCTGATTCATTTTAGTAGAAAAGCAGAAGGTAAATTTTATTTTAAAAACCTCTACCAACTTTTCGGACGACCCAATATTTTAAAGTATTTCTGCTTAAATAATATTTTTGGTTTTATTTTCTTGAGGCAAAAGAAAATACTGATTTTCTCCGCGACCCGATCTTGACGTAAATCGATTCCTACGTGTTTAAATGCTTGCCCATGTGATTTATTAATTAGTATGGCAAAAGATTAATTAACGGGAAATTGAATTATTTTTAAATTAAAAGGTAAATCATTTGGAATCGTTGGGATTCGAGGTAAATTTTCCCTGTTTTTCCCCATATTTTCCACTGATTCTTCAGCGATAGGTTATATAGCCTATAGCCTTCCTCGCTAAATGGACTATCCAACACAAAAAGAATTTTTCAATTTGAACCAGTAGTTTCTGAGATTAGCGCGTTCAAACAAACAAACAAACTCTCCAGCTTTATAATATTAGTATAGATTACTGTTTGTTCATTCATTTAAGGTCACTTAAGGTCCTAGCTACTTGGACGATGCTACAGTGGGAGTTCTACATTCTACCTTCCCAACTTTAATTAGACATCGCACAGGATTTCACCTTAGGACGCTGTAACCAAGAATATTGTCACACATTAAAACATTCTAGGGACATCTACCGGGTTTGTACCCGTGACCTTGGGCTAAGATGGCTGCTACCACAACAACACAGGTGATTCTTATTAGTTATTAAAGAATCTAAGATTATATTTACTGTGAAAATATAATTAAAAAAAAAAATGAAATTAAAAAGTCTGTGAGATATAAAAATCATGAAATTTTAAGTTGTTTACCCTGTACCCGCAGGCTTTAGATCACGTGGCATCGAAGACATACTTTAACGCAAGGAAATACTTTTCAGTTCACTTAGAACTAATTAAGACCGCACATTCTCGAGAACCTTGAAGCACTGCAATTCTCTACCTGTTACTGAAGTCACCTGATACTAACGTGATCTCAAATAATTCATAATTCTTAGCTCAATGTAAACATTAGTGTTTAATTCAATTTATGTTATATGTTTGCAAGGCAGAGTGAAGGAATTTTTGGTTGACATATATTGATATAATCGGGCACTTCGCTGGTGGAGAAATTAATCTGGTGCACGTTTCGTAACACTTTCGTACTTAATTTTCTGCTTGAAATAAATTTTATATTAAGGAATACCCTTTAGAATAACAATGACTTAATAAATAAATTGGACTTCAGAGTCTTAGAGTATTTAATTATTTATAAGCATAAACATGTTAACTGACACTGAACGAAAACAGACATTCGCAAAAAGTAGAAAATAAAATAAAATAGAGTCTTATTTACAGTTTTCTTATGACTGGATGGTCATTAGATGAATGAATAAGCGGATTTTCAATGCTGAGAGAGAGTTGGAATGACGAATAGAATAAGGAATAGAATTCCAAAGGATTGAGGATCGGATAAGTAATGATCTGTCAAAATGTGCAAAATTGTTGGGCCGTTGCGTATAAATCTGAAGGCCTAGGGCGTTTATAGTGGGAATCGACAGAGGATTTGAATTGCAGAAGGGCGAAAATGTATGATGGACGGCGGGATTGGATTGGATAATTTGGAAAAGGAATGATGCAAGGAATTACTTGCGACGATTGAAAGGGTACAATCACTTCAACTCGTATAGAAATAACACGTATAGAAATCGATTTGAACTGTAACATGAAGTAAATAGATTACAAGAATAAGAAGATTCTAGATATAAAATGACCCAATTGACAAGCTGAAATTTATTTCTTTTAAATAACAAAATAAATTAACAAAAATAATGAATCTTTCTTAAGTTAATTAAATAAAGATCATACAAAATATTGGTAACTTGAACTAAATTTTCAGACAAATGCTTCTAAGTCTGAGGATTTGTTTATAATTATCGCTGGGCAACCATCTGACTTCCGGCACCATCTGCACCGGCCTGTTTGTGGCTATCATTGCCTCGCTGACGTAGACAGAATGACTGTTGTTTTCTTCCCATCTGAGGTGGCGCGCGGAAAAATCCCTTTTCACTCATCGCTGTCTCATCAAGTCTTCTTTCACCGTCCGTCGAATAAAGTGAGCAATGATGGTATCCAGGGCTGAGCTGGACGTCCAGGCCCGCGCTGTCGTTTAGTACAGTTCCCACGACGGGAATTCCAGGGATTCTTCTGATTTCTATTGTATTACTAAGTTTATTTTGCTCAGCGCTATTGAGACGGCTTTTTTTATTAACGATTTTGTCTTTTAAGGTGTTGTTTTCCAAGGTCACTTTTTTCACCTGATTTTTCTGTTGTTCCGGAAGGCCTTTCCTTTTTTGCACTCTTACCATATTTTGAGGAGAAAGTTCTGATTGTTTTTAAAGCATTTCTTTTATATATTCTTAGCTGAGCCTTCATTTCCCTAACATCTTCAGTCAGCACCCTTAACAGGTTGATCACGGAACGTGGCTAGTGATGTCCGCGTTGACGACTCACAATCAGGACAGACCCATTTTTGTAGGCTTCTTGGTTCACAAATTCTATTTTCATGCATTTTATGTGGAATAAATTTTTAAAAAAACGTCAACTGTAATTTTTCGTCTTGTTTGGCTAATTTGTTACAACTTTTAAAATTAACCATTTTGATATGTTATATAATAAGTCTCACGTGAAATATTTACCTTGATAATAATAATACTGAGTATTTAGAGGAAACCTGTTAGTATTAGCGCTGGTAAACAGAGTGTCCCCGCCACTACTTCTCAACAGCTCTGACTTCGTAAACTCTTTTAAGCTTTTTTGTTGGTTTTTTTTCAATATCTGTTGTTACAGATCGTGTTACCTGGTTCAGGTTAACTATGTTTATAGAGAAATTTCACTAGAAACGTCTAAAAGTTGCTGTTGAAACAAACAAGATAACGGGAGACACAAAACTAAGCACCTTATCGCGCCAGAGATACTCTAAAACTGATACATACGTGTTTGAACTCGGGCCCACTCCCGTCAGAATCTAGCAAACTACGCTCTCTGCCGAGGCATCTCGATACTTCGTTAATTATCCACCAGAGAGGCCTAGGTTGGTTAACGAAAGGATCAGATAAACGTGCTGTATCTAGAACTCACACATTACAAAAGTTTTATAACAGCATATATAATGAGAAATGTGTAAGGTGTAAAAACATTTTTTATTTTTTAAATTTACAAAAATGTTTAATATGTCATACAAATTACATACGGTCCCATGGGCTTTCCGCATCTTTCCTCTGTGACTGAAGATCGTTTTCAACCACCCTCATAATCTCCATTCCTAGTTTTTATTTATCTGCCTGACTGAGCTCCTTCTCTGATGGAAGCAGGCTCGTGAAGAAATTATAATCCTCATCATTTTGGTTAGTATTACGTTCCTGAGAAAATCGTTGTTCAAGAATGGCCAATTTCTTTCTCTCGATTTCTAGTGCCAAGAAGTTAAAATTATTTGTTTCCTTGCTGGTGGACGGATAGTCATTTGTGAAATGTCTCATAAATGTAGAACTTGTACCAGATGCCTCATTCTAGTAGTTGATAGCCCCGCTGTGTGGTTGTGGTTCAACGCCATTTGAACTCTCATAATTTGCGATGTTTAAATTAGTGGGAGATTAGACATATGTGATAAAAGTTGTGGAACGCCAGTTCCCTGTACATCCTCTAGCTGTGATCACATCCTTCGTAATACACCTATATCTCATGTTCAGGCGCTTCTTGCCCACTCTTAGCAGCATTGTAACTCTTAAGTTTTCTCCTGAATGTATCCCTTAGATGCTCTCATACATTATGAGCCTTCTTACCTAAAAACGAAAGAAACACGTTAATCTATTATACAATATTTTATTTATCGACTTCTTTAATTGTTGTAATTTTGATTCGTTTGAAATCATTATTAATAATGGAATATAGTAGCAGACAGGGCAAAGCAGTGACCTCATATTCTCAAGATCTCGGCTGTTTCTTATTGTTATTGATGTTAATATATCAGCTATAGTTTTATGTTAAGGGTAGATGTTTGTTTGTTTTGTTCGGTTTTAGGGCGTAAAAACAGAAATGTCATCCACGCCCGATGGTTAGGTATGGTTCAATCTAGGTTTGATTACTCCAGTTATAGAAGGCGTCGGCAAAAGGGGAAAGGTGACACCTAGACCCGCGAGAGACCCGACGAGGGTCAGAAGGCGCCAAAGGCCAGGATATTAAAGGGTCGATGTGTAAGTAGTATTGACAATACGAGGGTCGTTCTGAGGATGTGGATAAAAACCACGTAGTCCTATGCTCATCCTTACATTAGTACATTCACCAATGTTTACAATTTGGTAGCTATACGTAGAAAAGTCCAAATCATCTGAACTCCTCGGAGCTAACACGCTCTGGCGGATGAGTAGCGCCTCCGTGACCCCCGGCACAGCCCCCGCAAGCCCACGTTGTTGAACGTGCACTGTGAGCATTTAGGAGAGGCGTCCCTTGTTATTAAGTAGCCATGAGTAAGTCGACTATGTTAAGGGTAGATTATTATAAATTATGACACAAAAAAAAAAAAAAAAAGTTATCGGATTAATAATATATATGGGATTTTTTAAGCTCGTCTTAGTATAGTTAATAGTATATCATTTTCTGTCTTTTCCAGATATTTTGCGACTGGAATATCCTTCCGGTCATTCGGTCTCACGTTTAGTATAAATGATTACACAGTAGGCATATGTCCTCAGTCGTAAGTGCGATTCGGAGAAATTTCTCTCAGCAACTCCTTCTGGTCCCTGATAACATAATGTCTAAATAATTGGAATTTTCTTTATACGGTTGAACCTGGAAAACACATCCGAAATAGTGTGGATACATTTTCTTTCAATTATAAACACTTCTTATCGATAGTCCTACAAACATTTGTGAATCATAGGTGCAAATTTTTATTTTTGGACGTACAAGAATTTAAGAAACAGAGGCACGAGGGACTTTTGCCGCTTTTTCCTTGTCTTTATGCTTGGAAGAATGTCAGGCTAATCTACCGCCTCCGTCACATATTGCTTGGGATTGATACAGGCATGTCGGTTACTTCTGGCAGATGATTAATATCCATGAAAAATATATATAATGAAACGCTATTCAAAACGTTTTTTATCACGAGAAGAAAAAATCTGGTGCCGGAAACATACGACATTCACTTACCTCCGTTGATTTAAATCAATTAAATAATTTCATATATTAATATTTTTTTTAATCGTAATTTGTGAATACGAAACGTTTCTTTTAAATAATAAGAGTAGGTAGGTATATGCGGTTCATGGTAAATGATAACTGTGAAATTTAGTTGACAATGTACAATTTATTATATGAACTTCCATGGGGGTTTCATTTATGGAGTCTTATATTTGAGGTATGATAAAAAAATCCAATTAAATTGATATAAACATGGATGTATAAAGTGGTGTGTTGCGCGACGCGTAAATTAAGGTTGTAGCCTTGGAATTATTCATTTTTAAGATAAATTTATTGATATACTTTATATAAGGTCCTTTTTGCCTACTGATCCGTGACCATACTTGATAGGTCAGATGTGAGGGATCACTGACCAGTTTCACAATATCCTCGTCCCATACTTTGTAGATATTGTTACCTTATATTTCTTATAGGAGAATATATATTATACCATTCATAGAATATTATTTTAGTATAGCATATATTATACAAAGCTTTGTTGTGAGCTCTATCGCCTGAGATTGCCCTGAATATGACCTAAAGTTTTGGCCAAAACGTAAGCAAAATAAATTAAGTTTGCTTAATTTAAGTGTTTCGATGACTGCATCACCAATTGACTTCTCAATTGAGATGTTGATTTCCAAAAGGTACTATATCCATTCTGGGGAACTTTACAGAGAGCGCGAAAATCTCTCATTATTATATTATTAAACTACCTAATTTGATTCTGCCAATGGGTAATGCAGCATGGCGCCGACTCTCTTCAAGATTTACCTTCACATATCTGTAAGGCAATGGTTTGACCAGTGTGGAGATGTAGGACCCTTTATCGACGTTGAACAGCTGGTCTTCCTTTTCTTTGCTGATGACCAGGTTGTGTTTGCTCGGAGGAAGGTGTACCTGGAGATGATAATGTGCTCGCTATGGGATTGCTACGAGTCCATGGGACTCAAAATAAACTTCGAAAAGACCGAATACATGGCTATAGGCGCTGAAAATGACGGTGATCTAAATGTTGACTCGGAGACATGCACAAAGGTGAATGTCTTTAATATCTAGGATCCTACCTGGACTCCTCTGGGTCATCAGAAACTGATGTTAGGAAAAAAACAGAGCAAGCTCGCAAAGCCACACGCATGCTGCATCCGGCTCTGTGGAATAGGACGATTTTAAAGGAAAATAAACAAAGAATCTTCCACACCATCGTCGAGCCCATCTTAACGTATGCAGCCGAAACATGGACCATGTCATCCATGCTATATTCCAGACTTCAAGCAGTGGAAATGGACTTTTTGGTGAAGATGTATACGTGTTACAAGAAGAGACAGACTTCGGAATGATATTGTTCGGGAGAGAATGGAGGTTCGCCAGTCTGTTAACAGCAGAATTGGACAGCGAAGACTAAGGTGGTATGGCCATGTAAGGCGAATGCCTACAGAGCGTTGGCCGAATCGAGTTTTTGGACTGGCAACCGCCAGGAAGACGGAGACGAGGACGACCCAGAGGTAGATGGATTGGTGGAGTTGAGGAAGAATGCAGCGAGGCTTGGTGGAGATGGCTGGACCGCGACCTCTGGTGCTCTGCCCTGATGTAAAAGGCAGTCCACGTTGGAACGCCTATAAAAGTAAAAGTAAGTAATTTGATTCTTTTCGCATTAAAATCTAGAATAATTTCTTTACTATATTAATAAAACCATATTAAAGTTATGAAATGAAGTGTTCTAGTATGATCTGGAATGAAACTAAATGTGTAATAAGTATCTTAAGAAATTTATAGAATTTCTAAATCACGTTATTAAAGGACATGAGTGTTCATTAATACAATCAGATTTAAGATTTAGATAAAACTAAATAAGGAGAATATAAATATGTGAAAATATCAATTTCGTAAAAAATGTCCTTTAGTACCTTTTGGAAATCAACGTCTCAATTTATACCTACTAAACTACTATTCTCTCAGCACTATAAAGCATTTATGATTTATCTAAATTACTGATAATAATTTATTAGAAAAATGGCAATCCAGGGCACATGTTTTGGTTTTGAAGTAGTTGGCAGGTACGAACATACTTGTTCAAGTGGCTGGGTTTCAATAGATTTTTAATACTTTTTTTTTAATTGAGCTCTTTATTTGAGTGTTTATTTAATCTCAACGAGTTTCATATCGGACCTACGTCAATAATTAATGGAGGAAAATAATTTTTAAAATAATTTGCATGAAAGAGCACATCTTGAAGATAAAATATCACGAATTATGAAAAAAAAAAAAATGAAAGACCCTGTGCGCAATCGTGTCAACAACAGTGATTTGTTTACCTTAAATGTGAAGCTTATTGGTCAATTAATATCTGAATAATTTAATTCCACGATAAGTTTAGTTTAACAAAGAAAATTCAAAACTAGCAATGCAATTTTCAATTTTAGTCTTATCTTCTTTTGGTAACATTTCGAGAATTTTTTCTGCATTAGCAGAGGGGCCATTGAGGGCCTTAGCCGCAGGATGAAGTCCCTCTATGAGACCACTTCTCGGTTCGCGATGATTCCTTCAAGTGACATGAAAAAATTGTTTATTATCCTGGGACTAAAGTTCATTAAGAATAAAAAAAAGTACAGATTTGATGAACGGAAAAGTGTGGTCATAGATTTAAAACACAAAACCTAAACTAAAATAATAAATTGAGGTTATAAAATTTGTATATATTTACAAATCAAACTTTTAGAAAAATAAAATAAATAAACAAAAATCGGTATTTATAGCATCTGCGGTTTTGGGGGTTTTTTTAAATTTTCAAAACTTCGAAAGGAAAAGGGGGTTTAAAAAAAGAGCAATTTAGGGGAGGAAGCAGTTCTTGCATGGGCGGATTTCAGGAGGGAAAATAATCCAAAGTGAACTACTTTGGACAAAAAAGGACTCCCCTCAAACACAGCGTGCTGGAGGAGGGGTAAAGGCTAGGAAGAGGGTATCTGGTAGAAAACCGGCGGAATTGAAAAAATTTTGGAAGATTAGCTGGGGTGCTTATTTCAGATAATCCCCATAAGGAAGAAAGCAAAAAAATACTGACAACTGTTAAAGAGGGTAAACCCATCTTTCCCCGGTGTAATACGGGGTTTTATGGTGTGTCCTGGTGAAATCGAAAACAAATTTGTATACCAAGTCTATAATACGGTCTAGTTTTGCTTCGAGTTTAACTGAAAGCCCCCTGTACACCAAACAACCGTAGTCAATGTGAGGGAGATAGTAAGGGGGTTTACGATATTGAATGAAAGGTAGGAGGCGACGGGAATTTCTTTTGGGTTACAAAGGTTCCGGGGGGAAATTTGGGAGATTTTCCCCGGAGAAAAGTTTTATCGAGAAATAACACTTGAATTGTTTACAGACCATTTACCATTTTTGTTGAAAACCCTTGAAGACACCTGTGGATAAATGGCAGTCTATGGAGTTTAGATTGGGGGAATATTATGGTCCGGGGGAATAAAGGTTTTTGGAAAGTCATCGCTCCCCAAAGCCTATTTTTACTTTCCAAACCCACCTATATAAAAAAATAATTAAATTTAAGGGAAATTATTTTGATCGTG
>CM041292.1:15083398-15103147 GCA_023052935.1 Piezodorus guildinii
ATTGAGCGCTGTTAAATAAAACTCAAAATGTTAACAGTTTTTTATATTGAGCGCTGTTAAATAAAACTCAAAATGTTAACAGTTTTTTATATTGAGCGCTGTTAAATAAAACTCAAAATGTTAACAGTTTTTTATATTGAGCGCTGTTAAATAAAACTCAAAATGTTAACAGTTTTTTATATTGAGCGCTGTTAAATAAAACCCAAAATGTTAACAGTTTTTTATATTGAGCGCTGTTAAATAAAACCCAAAATGTTAACAGTTTTTTATATTGAGCGCTGTTAAATAAAACCCAAAATGTTAACAGTTTTTTATATTGAGCGCTGTTAAATAAAACCCAAAATGTTAACAGTTTTTTATATTGAGCGCTGTTAAATAAAACCCAAAATGTTAACAGTTTTTTATATTGAGCGCTGTTAAATAAAACCCAAAATGTTAACAGTTTTTTATATTGAGCGCTGTTAAATAAAACCCAAAATGTTAACAGTTTTTTATATTGAGCGCTGTTAAATAAAACCCAAAATGTTAACAGTTTTTTATATTGAGCGCTGTTAAATAAAACTCAAAATGTTAACAGTTTTTTATATTGAGCGCTGTTAAATAAAACTCAAAATGTTAACAGTTTTTTATATTGAGCGCTGTTAAATAAAACTCAAAATCATTCATTATTTCCCGAAACATCAAATACTTCGTCTGTCTACTTGACTGAATCATCCGTAGTATATTGATTGTTGGGGCCAGCGAGGTCGTCCTTAGGATCTCCTTACGCTGTGCCTGAAAGCTGAGCTGATTCGTAGGACCGTTTTTCTTGAAGTTGATTTATGTTTTGCAGAACGATGATTGTAGAAATGAATATGGTGAAAGAGATAATAGGTAAACAGGTTAAAGGTAAACGTGTTATATATTAACAAAATAGGTAACAGTTAATAATCACACACTGGTAGTTTTTTATCCTATCTGTTCCAACAGTTATATAAAACCATATGTTTTTCTCTTATTATCCTAATCAATGAATACTTGATAATAGCATTTGTCCAAAGTATGTGAGGAATTTATAAAAGATAAATATACTGGTATAAGTGGCGTTAACATTGATCATATTAAAAAATTAAACGTCCAAAACTATTATTAGTTACTAACCTTCATAAAATAATTAATGTATTGAAAACGTAAATAATTTAATTACGATGGAAGAATAGATGACTGTAGATAGAGTATCAGAAGTTGGTTGAATTATTTTTACTGTAATGGTTCCTGCATTTTTTTTTTAGCCTTAATAAAGGCTCACGATGTCGGTCGAAACGTAAGCGTAATATATTAAAGTGTTACTATGACTGCACCCCTAAACAACTTCTTATATGTAACAAATTTAAGGTTGCGAATGTGCAGTCAATTACTAATTTTTCAGTCGCTTATGTGTTCATCACACTCCCACTATGAATCCTCTATTATGTTCCGAATGAATTCAATGTTGAATATTATTGTAATGATATTAGTATTTATTAGCTTACGCTTGTGTGGGGTATTATTGTCTCATTAGACGTAGGAAATATAAAAGAGAATTATAGAAATATAAGAAATCTATCCTCGGAAATAGCCACGTATTTTGTTAATAGTAGTTAAAGAATACGCCTTTAACTTTCACCCATCCCAAAAAACTTCCTTATCCTCCACGTTTTGGTTGCGGCATGGATTCCTTCTTACCCAACTTCCCTTCTTTCTTAAGTGCAAGGCCTCCTTTATCGTATCGGATAGTATTAACTTGCTAATTCGAAACGTGATATAGTATTTTAAGACTATACTATTTGCGAAATCGAAATCTTCTAGATACTCGTTCGTTAGGGTGGTACGCGTCAAATCGTTGTGAATCTTAGTGTTTGTGCGCTGAAGGGCTCATGTTTTGAGTTAGTCTGTAGTGAAAAACTCTGTTTCATTTCTAACTTTTTGACTTCCGATATTATGAAAAGTAAATTATTAACCCTCATAATTATAGAGTCGTTTAAAATGTTTCGTTATTATTTGGACTGGAATAACTCAATTATTTAGATCTTTGATGATTTTGTAGTACCCGATAGCTTTATCTCTAGGGCCATAAAGATTGCATTATTTTCTTTCCTATCCTATCAGGTATAATAGTGTTTGCCTTGTGACCTGAAAAACAGTTTAAATCCTACGATATCGTGTTGGTTCCGCGTGTCATTCTCTTGCCCTAGTGAAGTCCCATGTAGGACTTTCTGATAGTCTTACATTAATTAAGTATGATGGCGTTTTCAGACACTTCATTTTGTAAAACAACCGAAAATATAAAATAATAGTTTAAAAATATATATATCCTTGGTGGTAATGCAGATTTTTTTTTAAATTATTATTACTCTCCTATTATTTATTCATATACAACATTTACTATATCAAAATAAATTGTAATATATATTTTTTATAGCTGTAAGGAGTAGGGGTGGGCATAATCGAATGACGATTTTCGGCTCATTCGATTATTTCAATCATTCGAATTAATCGATTATCGGATTAACCGGCTTGGAGGAACGAACGTTCATTGGAACTACTGAATCGTCGAATGATCGAACGACCTTTTTTTTTTTTATCTTATAAATTATATGCATATTTGCACCTACGCTCAGCCATCATAGAGACGCGGAGTGTGGCATATCGTCCCTAGTAAGGAGATCCCTCATCCAGCTTCTTTTCGACCTTCTACGGTTGTCAAGAATGGCCTTGTTTTAATGAATTTGTATGTCTGTGTGTATTATAATCTAAATGAATATAATTACACCGTGACTGAGAACCTTCATTACTATTTAAGGTTTTTAAAGTTTTGCTTTACCTTGTCCATTGCATGTGTTGATTAAATTGTTTGGTTTTTGGCTTTCTCTTCTCTTTCACCAAATGGGCATGGACTATCCATAGCTCGTTTTCAAGGATATGATGGGTTTAGATTGCGTTCTTCCAGACTTGCCAGGCCTGGGCGATGGTGCGGTATCTCTAAAGAGCAGGTTCACACAGGTCTTCAAATAAATTTACGATCTGTTCTAAGGATCAACTCTGTATATTTAGTTGACAACGGATTTGTCAAAGTTTGAGCTAATGTTCTTCAATTCTCCGAGTAACATCAAATATAGTTTCTTAATCATTCTAGTACATACAATTCTATGTTATTTAATATATTTTTGTTACAGCCATAGACCTCATATTCATTAATGGTCATGTCGAGAGTATGGCAGCTGTGAAAGTTGTTGAAGAGGTGCTTGATTGTCTTAAAACTGATTCAGATGCTGATATTTCAGTTTTATCTTGTGTTGATGCTAGGGAATAAAATGAAACTCGTGTTAGTAAGTACGCAGATTTACACCTTGAGGGGATTACAAAGATGTTTTGTTGAATTTCTGACGACCCTAACTTCTTTAAGTATAAGGTAAACCCTTCGAGCAGTGTAGAGTCCTCAATGTTTAGCATGTGATTTCGATCGGCAGGTAATTACGGTAGACCGGTAAGACCGCACCATAACTTTGTGACTTGTTTTCTCATGTTCAAACTAGTTATTAGACAATGTATGAATTCACGTCTTCTGGGTAAACGCTAACAAAAAAACAAAAACCCTACACCTATCTACAATCCATGAAGGGTCTCGAGCTCAATACATATGGAGATTCGTACTGTTTCACAGCCAACGACCACGCTCGGTCTCCAGGTTTTTAATTAATTCTGTCTCGCCCGGGATTCGAACCTGTGACCCGGAGAACAGTAACCGAATGTGCTATCCACTAGACCACGCCGCTAACATCTTAAGTTGTTTTTAATTTGAAACTTTTATTTTTATCCATTTTATTTTGAAAATATAATAAATTTTAAGATTGTACTTCATTGGCGTGAATAGATTGGGTCGTGGATTGACTGACTGTTCTGTTTCTTTGCACAACTTCTTCAATATTTAGTACGGCCAAAATATTTTTTACAATATTAACTTCTCTTTCCTTTATTAATTTTCTTGATTTTTTTTTTTTTTTTGTTAATTATTTGAGCGTTTTCAGCCTGTGACTGAAGTCGTGGGTCTAATCAATCATGTACGACTGACCTGTTTTACTGATCTTTAATAGTTCTTTATGATGGACTGTAGATAGTTTATTATGTGAACTTGAAAAGTATGTTTGGTCTGAACCAGCGGTTAAATTATGAAAAAAACAAATCAAGGTGTTAAAATATAGCCGTGGATAGGATTTCTTTACACTTTAAAACACATACTTAATTTTCGAATTTCTATGAATTTAAACAGTGTTTGAAAATAATATTCAAATTTTCAAGACATAAAGGAATAAGCTTAAAGGACAAAAGTAAAGAACGGTCATAAGAAGGATGGAGAACAAAGAACAAAAGCGATGACCTGTTTTAGGTGATATATAGGTATTTTGCAATTGAAAGTTATCTAATCGAATTCGGACAATCAGAGATACCTTATCGGCTGATAGCCGGGCACTATAAGTTCGCAAAAATTTCAATATTATTTTACGAAGCACTATTAGCTCAGTTGGACCCAACATGAGCCGGTATTGTTTCCTCGCTCTCCTTTTCTCAGGGTGCTTGTCCCTTGCAATGGGACGGGCGCAGGAAGTAGGAGGAGACACCTTCCACTCTTCGGACTTCCCGGAAGGCTTCATGTTCGGCAGTGCCACGGCGGCCTACCAGATCGAAGGGGCATGGAATGAAGGGGGTGAGTAAATAGAGCAGTATTTTTTTGTTTTGTTTTTTTAGTTGTTTACATTTTGTCCCGTTCAACCTTGTCCACCGCAGTGTCATCCTTCTTTTTACCAATGTCCCCTAATCGAGATATTTGGTTTTTCTCTCAAGAGTGGAAATTAAAGTATTATCACTCACGACCCTTTTTTTTTTCCTTTTTAACTTTCACTTACCTATATATGAAATATATAGTAAGGGAAAGTATAGCATACAGTATAGTAAGTGAACATTTTCGAATTTCGGTTTCAAATAACAATGTCTCACAAAAAGATCTGTGCGCGTGTTTGTGTTAAGTCTAGCGTGAAAACGATCAGTTGTACAAAACCAAATTACACGTTTTAAGATCGTCTATACCTTAGATGTTACAGCACCTTTTCCAGCAAAATCCGTCACTTTATACCATCCATGCATATTGCATTTTTTTTTTTTTTTTTTTTTTTTTTTTTTTTTTTTTTTTTTTTTTTTTTTTTTTTTTTTTTTTTTTATGATTTTCTCAAAAACGGCTCTTAATGATTTTTATTAAACTCGCTTCACCAATTTAAAATTGAATGTGGACTTCAATATGATGTAGGTTTCATTCTGATTTAAATAGTCTGACAGGGTTTAAATGCCGATAGTTCAAATTTTCTTCCTCTAAAGTATCTTCAATTTTTTGCTAGGTCCTTTTTTAAATAAAATGATCCATTTTCACTCAACACTTCTTTATTTCTTTTTTCCTTTCTCCCTACGCTTCGGCCTTTAATATGAAGGGATTTATCAACATCATTTATTTTTAAATTAAAAGAGAAATAACATTAGTTTTTACATTGTTATAAGACATTTTGCATACCTTTAATATTCTTTTATATTGCACATACATAAAAAATACATTTTGTCATATTAAAAAAAAAAAAAATATTACAGGCTGACCAGCCCTGTCAGGCTTGTTATCGCCTACTGGATTATAGCAATGCATCCCTTCACTTTTAACAATACTTGATATTAAAAACAATATTTTTCTTTATTTAGAATGTAATAATTTCAAAACTATATCAAATAACAATTAAATTAATATTTTTTATATACATTGTTTATTATCTTCCTCCTCTAATTAATCAATTGAGACGTTGATTTCCAAAAGGTACTATATCCATTCTAGGAAATTTTACAGAAAGCGCGAACATCTCTCATTACTATATTATTAAACTAGCTAATTCGGGTCTTAATGCCTTAAAATTTAGAATCATTTTTTTTACTATAATAATAACATCATATTAAAGTTATGAAATGAATTTTTTTAGAATAATTTGGAACGAAAATAAATGCGTAATTAGTACTTTTAGAAAATGGCCGCATTTCTAAATCGCGTTTTTTAAGGACTTGAGAATTCATTAGAATACATTAAATAGAATATTTAGATAAAACCAAATGATGAGAATACAAATATGACAAAAAATCAATTTCATAAAAAATGTCCTTTAGTACCTTTTGGAAATCAACGTCTCAATTCCACATTTGTTTTCACAGCCAAATCTTTTCTTTTATAATTATTTCAATTATAATAAAAATTAATCTTCAATTTTGTAAATTCAAAAAAATTAACCATTTCATGTTGATATAAAAAACAGCTAAGTATATAAGTTGGATGAATTTGATAATCTACTGAAAGAGAAAATAGCAAAAGTATTTTTTAATGTAATTATTATTTTGTATTTTATTTTATTTTTTTTTTATGACAATAGCCGTATTGTATATGTATAATATGCCTTTGGAAAGCTAAAGAATTTAGAAAAAATATTACCTTGTACACAAAGTTGTAAAATGCAATGGAGAGTGGTGGAAAGCAAATACAATTAACTGATTGTTTTAGATAACAATTATTAATAACAGATAACTGATTATTAATAATAATTAACATGAGCTTTGGTTCAGGTAAAGGTGAAAACATTTGGGACAGAGCTATCCACACGATCCCTAATTACATAAACAGCAACTCCACCGCTGACGTGGCCTGTGACAGCTACCACAAGTACAAGGAAGACATTAAGCTTCTGAAAGACATTGGGGTAAAGATCAATAATATATTTCAACAGAAATTGTTCAGTTTATTATTTCGAAGCCTGATAAAACAATAGTAATCCTTTTTTTCTTTTCCCTAGTTCTCCACCTACCGGCTATCTATCTCATGGTCGAGAATATTGCCAAACGGAACGGATGATTATGTTAACGAAGAGGGTGTCCAGTATTACAAAAACGTCCTGGATGAACTCCATAGGAACGGCATTGAACCATTGGTAAATTTTTAAACTTATCTCATTTTACATTGATAATTTAATTTCCACTGTCCCTCTAAAGGATCTTTAATTTTTGAAAAGATTAATCATTTCATGTCATTAGCATTGATAAAAATCTGGTGCGCGCAACCCACGATTTTCATTTAATTCCGTTATTAAAATCAATTTAATAATTTTTAAATACAGAGAGAGATACTCAAAGTTTAAAGAATTTATTACATTGAGTTTCAATAGAAACACGTGTTTTATTAAATAATTTATTTTATTATTATCTACAACAATCAATAAGTTTCATAGGCTTTTTATCATTCTCCATTAACTTTGACAAATTTTGCGTATAAGATAATATTATTTATAAAATCTTTAGCTTTCCAACGGTATATTATATGTCCATATTACAAATTTCATGTTCAAAAACACAAGCATAAAAAAATATTTTTGAAAAGCTGTTATCTCATATATAAAATTGTTTAATATAATGGAAGTGATAAAAAGCGGATACAATTAAGTGATTGTTGGAGATGATAAGGCCTGTAGTTATATTATTTAATCAAAAATAAATGATTCCATCGATACTTAACGTAATTTTTTAACTCCAATTTCATTTAAAAGTTCTTAAATTGATCTTAATTAATGTTGGTAAGTGAAAGTCTTATTCACCCAAGTTTTTACTTTATAACATTCATATAAACTTAGAACAGTCATTTTTATGTAGAAAAGTAAGTGAAAGCTAGTTGATGCGCATACCAGATTTCTTACTTAGCATATAGTTTTTATATATTAATGTATTACAAAGATTTTGCTAATTAATTGAAGTACTAAGTATTGAAGTAAAGAAAAAGTTTTGTATCATGAATGTTATATAGTTTTTCAGTTTTGATTTCCACTAAAGCATCCTGTTTATTTTCAGGTTTGATTTCCACTAAAGCATCCTGTTTATTTTTCAGGTTACCCTCTACCATTGGGACCTCCCCCAGCCACTCCAAGAGACAGGGGGCTGGATGAACGAAACCATCGTCGAATACTTCCATAACTATGCCAGGGTGGTTTTTGAAACTTTAGGAGACAAGGTGCTAACCCATTATTTCTTATTGATCTAATACAATTTAAATAATTATTCCTTTTATCTAATTATATTTTTTTTACTTAGGTAAAATGGTGGATAACGATCAACGAGCCTAAGCAGGTGGTTAGTGGATATTCAACAGTTACTTTCCCTCCTAACAAAGGCCTCCACGGTGTTGGGGATTACCTGGCAGCTCATAATGTGTTGAAAGCTCACGGCAGGGTCTACAGAATGTATGACATCGAATTCAAGCCCAAACAAAAAGGTAATATATAATCAATTGGGATTTTGTCTAATAATTATACAATATATAGTTGATGTCCTGTTCCAGCGTAAATTTTATTCTCCATTAGTTTTCAGTATGAAGTGCTGCTACCTTTGGATTTCAGTTAAATCACTGTCTTTTAATCTTTGAAGAATAAACTTCTTTATTACAAGAGAACTCTATTCTATTAGGTCAAGGATATCTCCCTTGGTCTACTTCTACCAGTTAAAGTGACTACTCCCCTCCACACAAATCCTAACGACCAAAGTAACTTTACTCTTTTTTATTTTCTTCTTTGTTCTTCCTTGTTAAGTGATGCATGAGGTTTTTTTTTCATAGACCATCATACAAGATGTCTAGGGACTATTTGGGCCTTTCGGCCAACATCTCCGACTTTTGCGTCATTTGTACGGTTTGTCCCCTGGCTGGATATCTGGCTAGGACCCAGCCCTCCCCAGTCAACCCCTACCCTCTTCGGCTCCTTACCTGCTGCCTACCACCAGAGATATTTATCGACCTCCCAGTCTAGATCCGCCGTGTTCAGTCAGATGCAGGGTCACCTCGGACAGGATGCGGTTCTTCACCGCGCACAGACGGTCTTGGCAGTAGCGTCCTTGAGGTCTCTGCTTGCTGCTTCTCAGGCCTCGGCTACTCCCCTGGTTTTGAGTGAGGACCAGTCTCTATGTCTTTCCTAGCTATAGGTTCTACCTCTCCTCATCATCTTGACCCCTCTTTTTTTTATTTCATAAGATCCTTCTGACTGTTTTAAACAAAACAAAAAAATAATTAGCTAAATCGGTCAAGCCGTTCACGTGTGATGCGATAACCAAGGGAAAAGGGATTCATTTTTATATAGAGAGATATATTCTAATTACCCCCAATATTCTCGATACTTTACAATGTATATATATTTATTTTAGGAAAAGTCAGCTTCTCTTTTGATGGCCCATTTGTATTGCCGAAGACAAACTCATCAGATGACGCGAAGGCCGCTGATCAAGCAATGCAATTCACGGTAAATATTCATTTAACCAATATGAAATTATTTTGGTAAATTATTAGGCTTTACTGAAACAAAATTTTATATTGTAACATATAATTTATTATTTAATATTACTATGTTATTAATTTACATGGTTTACAGTTTGGAGTCGCACACCCAGTTTACAGCAAGACTGGAAATTATCCATCAATAATGATGTACAATATAGACCGCAACAGCCTGGAAGAGGGGAGAGACGAGTCAAGGCTGCCAACCTTCACCAGGGAAGAGATCAGGGGAATCAGGGGTAACTTAGTCCTCGTTAAATATTTTTATATTATAGAATAAAAGTTAGCTCATAAACCAATCTTCTATGGTTCTTGTTTTTTAAAATATACACTAAGGTGTATAATGTTAAGACATTTCCATATACATTTTATCATGATAAAATAAAAACATTAAAAAAGATTTAGAGCAAAACTCCTTAACAATTATCTGTAAAAAACACAATAAACATTTCTTGATAGAATTACCTGTGGTGTAATGGCTAGCATAACAGCCTTCTAATGGATTTAAGCCCACAACAACCTTAGTTATAGAAGGCTTTTATGCTAGCCACTACACCACAAGTGACCCAAGAATTAGTTTTTCTTACAAATATTAATATTATAAAATTATTTTTAACCATGAAGAATATTACATCGTGGGACGATTTGTCAGGATTTAAATATTTATTACTATTTCATTGTTTTTTCATGACTATTGACTCTTTTTTCTAGATTATGAATAATATTCCTGTAAGAATCGGGTTACCAGCGATTTATGTTTCTATTTATTTTAAAACCTGTAAAATATAAAGGTATAGAAAATAAGGTTGGAAGTTAATAAAGAATGTATAAGGTAATGCTGTTTGTTGCAGGTAGTTACGACTTCCTCGGTTACAATCATTACTCTACCGCCCTGGCAACCTTCGGGATGAGCGGAGTCTTCTCTTCCTGGGAGAGGGACAGCGAAGTTCAATATTCTGTAGATCCGTCATGGCCTTCATCTGCTTGTGATTGGTTAAAGGTGAATCCATTTACTTATACAGGGTGTCTCATAAATGCCTTGTCATGTTCTGACTAGACCTTAAGTGGAACAAAAAAGTTCATAAGACCCTTAGGTCAATTCTCAACGATTAGGGAGGAAAATCAAATTTTTAGTTTTTTGCTGTTATTCATGATTTTCATTTTCTTCTTCTTCTTTTGCTTCTCCCTGTGGTGCCGTATCAGCGCAGGGGAGCGTTTAGCCACCAGCTCCAATCTTCTCTATTCCCAGCTAGGTTCCTGGCCTGGCGGAGATCTTTCCCTCTTCCTCTGCAAAGCTTGTCGATGTACTCCAGGTAGGACATCCTTGGTCGCCCCCGAGGCCTTTTCCCATCTGGCACATAGTCCATGGTTTTTAGGGGATCTCTGTGATCCTCCATTCTAATAACGTGGCCAAACCACTTCAACTGACGTGTTTGTAGAATTTTCTTAAACAGCATAACCTCTGGTTCCTGGCGTATCCTCTCATTCCTGACATGATCTCCTCTTGTCTTTCCCACTGTTCTTTCAGCTCCATATAGTAGTATAAGCAAATATACTGACTTGAAGGTATGGAGCTTAACACCTCTACCCACCTCTCGCTTCCCTACTACAGTATTGCATATCTAATAGTAGACTTCATTTGCCTTCTTGATTCTATTTGATATTTCTGAGTCTACTTTCCCAGATTTTTCTATTACTGTGCAGAGGTAGATGAAATCCGTAACCACTTCCATTTCCTCTCCGTTACAGTATATATGGAAATCTTCCACTTGCCTTCCCACTTATAATATTGCTTTTGCTGGTATTTATTTTCATTCCTTTTCGGCAGAGCTCTTCATGCCATTCAGTTACCGCTTGCTGTAATTTATCTACAGTGTCCGCCACAAGAACAATGTCGTCCGCGTAGAGGAGAAGTTGAATCACCACTAGGCGAAGGTTTCTACGGCCCAGGAAGGTCCTCTCCATTCAGCCTTACTACTCCTTTTGGTTCTTGATATATGGATTTAATGGCTTCCGTCAAGCTTCTTGGGACATTCCTAACTTTGAGAGCCTTCCATATTTCATTTCTTGGAATGGAGTCAAACGCTGCTTTGACGTCAAGGAAGGGGAGATACATATTTTTGTCTCCATCCCTAGATTTCTGGAGAACATTCCGCAAAGAGAAAATGTGATCTTGGGTTTGCCGTCCTTGTCTGAACCCGGCTTGTTCTTCACCGATTAGGTGCTCTACTAGGGGTCTTACCCTTCCCTCCAGAACAGCCATATAAAGTTTATTTATTATTGGTGAGAGGCATGTAGGTCGATTTTTCATTGAACAGCAAAAATATCACAATTCGGTTTTCCTCTCTAATCGTTGACAATCAGAGAATGGGTCATATGAACTTTTTTGTTTCTCTTGAGGTCTATTATTGGCTCCCACTATATGTCTTGACATTTATGAGACTTTTATTTATTTATGTTTTATTCTTATCTCCTTACATCCTTGATTGGCCCTTGAATATAGGTTTGTTTTTTATCATTTTTAAGCTAATTAAATGAAGATCTAAAACCTAATGATAGAAGTGTCCTTGAAATGTCTGAATATTCTTAGAATTATATATATATATATATATATATATATATATATATATATATATATATATATATATATATATATATATATATTATAATATGCTTATTTTTTAAAAATGTTCTTTTATAAACAAAATCATTTCACACAATATTTTTACTTAATTATTACTCATTTATTTCTCAGGGTATAGTATGGGTTCTTGACAATCAGGCACATTTTTATTATTTAACTTTTTAATTATAATAATCACTTACAAACATAACACAAACAATATGCAGGCTAACCAAGACCCCTCTTCATATTCAGCTCCACACTCTCCAAATTCCCAGCCAAAACTCTATACCCAGGTAGAAGAAAGATACCTGGGCTTTTACCTGGATTGTCCCTTGCATCCAAAATGGAAGTTATGTTTACAAACAAACATTCAAATTGGAGCTGTTAATTTTTATTTTAATTCTATTTTGAATCTAATTGTTAGCCTGCCTAACATAATATTTAAATAATAAATAAATAAATAATTGTATAATTTATATAAAAAATGGGTATATTACATTTCTCCCCAATCCTAGGTAAAAAAAAAAATATTTTGAAAGACATTTTTTTTTTTTTTTTTTTTTTTTTTTTCAAATTCAACTATTTCAAAATATGTACATCTTTTCTTTCAATTCTTTGTTACAATTTAAAATATTTTCATTACTTTATAAATTAAGTTTATATACAATTGTTTACATTGAAGGATAAATTTAAAACCTAACTAGGGACATAATATACTATAACTATATACACATAAAAATTATACAAGCACTCTATACAACTAAGAACATATAACTAATCACATCTTCAAAATAAACTATATAAATAAATTTTACTTATAAAAAGGTCTAGGTGCATAAAAAATAATTTAGAAAGACATTATCTACGAAATAACAGGGTAACAAATTTAATAAAATAACTTTTGCAAAAACACCAATAATAAGATATGGTTCCATATTGTTATAGGCTGACAATTGAAAATAAATTTTTAGCTAATTAATTTGTGAACTTACGTAAATTTAAATATGAAAAACTTCAGCAAAAATTACATTATTTACAATTTATTAATTAATAATTCCAGTATGGTTCAATCTGAACATTGTTCAGACTGCCCATTTTTTAGCTCATCTAACGGAGGGAGCGCTAATCATCCCTTTTTATCCCCTGGAAAAGGATAAAGACTGCCGTGTCCAAAAATAATATGGTCTCTGATCTTTCCTAACATGATCCAAGACCATATAGCCTTGGTAGAACTCATAGTCTAAAATAAAAAGGATAATAGTTTTGGTTGGCACATTCCTGTATTGATTAATTAAATTTACAATTGGTGACAAATAATTATAGGAGATGTAGAAACCAATTTTCGGATTATTTAAAATGTTTAACCTATTACATACCTCCTGTGGTTTATTTTGGGGACTTAAGGAGCTTATAAAAGTTCTGAATTCTAAGCACTTGCTGTCACATGGTTTCATTTCACAAATTTCATCTTCTTTGATGTTTACGGTTTCCTTCACATTAATAGAGCTATTCATTAAGTCCTGGGCCTCTTCAATCATAACATTACAGGGATTACTCATCAATTTAGGTTCTACTGTACACATTGGAGTTACTGTTTCTGTTTCACACTCTTGGTCAGTAGGATCTTCCGAAGGTACAGTCTTTGATGGAGGTTCTTCTGTACAATTAGGAGTTACTGTTTCACACTCTTGGTCCATAGGTTCTTTATTCTTGTTTTCTTCATCTTCAATGGAGGTTCTTCTCTGGGGATCAATTTTCATTTCTGTAGTAACATTTGTAAAGTTTTCTAATATTTCTTTTCCAAATTTATCCACCTTTTGTTCCAATTTCTCCATCATCATCATGAATTGTTTGAATATCTGAATCTTTTCTGTCCTATCTGAATAACTATTATTTCCTTGGTCCTCCATATTGTTTGCTTATAAATAACACTTAAAAAACTTAGTAAACTCTAAATTGTGCACTGATTGTCGTGGTCTTAATATTTAACAAATTAAGCCACACCTAGTTGGGAGCCAAATTATATAATATGCTTATTTTTTAAAAATGTTCTTTTATAAACAAAATCATTTCACACAATATTTTTACTTAATTATTACTCATTTATTTCTCAGGGTATAGTATGGGTTCTTGACAATCAGGCACATTTTTATTATTTAACTTTTTAATTATAATAATCACTTACAAACATAACACAAACAATATGCAGGCTAACCAAGACCCCTCTTCATATTCAGCTCCACACTCTCCAAATTCCCAGCCAAAACTCTATACCCAGGTAGAAGAAAGATACCTGGGCTTTTACCTGGATTGTCCCTTGCATCCAAAATGGAAGTTATGTTTACAAACAGACATTCAAATTGGAGCTGTTAATTTTTATTTTAATTCTATTTTGAATCTAATTGTTAGCCTGCCTAACATAATATTTAAATAATAAATAAATAAATAATTGTATAATTTATATAAAAAATGGGTATATTACAATATATATATATATATATATATATATATATATATATATATATATATATATATATATATATATATATATATATTTTAAATATTATTGGTATTTACAACTGTATAATAAAATACATTTAGTAAATGTGATACAAGATATGTTGACATGACTCACATGTAGGGATACTACCGTTGGCAGCTCCCCAAAGACTATGCTAAACTAGCAGTTCTCGGAGCCATCTTCTTTTCAGACGCCTCAGAGGATTATCAGGGATTGTAGAGGAAGCAAGGATTGAAACTAGTGGGTTAGAGTGGGAATAGAGTTGGTCATGAAAGGAGGTAGTACCTGGTTCGAGCCAAGTCAGCAACATAGGGAACATTAAAGTCTTTATGGAAGAGTTTATTTGTGACAAAATAAAGATCATTGAGGATTTTTGATTGTAAGGATTGGAGACGAGAAGAATTTGATGGTTTGGTAGAGCCCCAAATGTCTACTCCGTAGGCTTAGAAATATTAAAATTGAATTTTATGCATGTCATTGTGTGACACTTACTTTCTTATTTTTAGAGTGTGACTTCTTATCTTTCTAGGAAAGTTTCTCTTCTTTCATTTGGTACCATTATTTTTTCTGTGCGTTCACATCCAGTAGATATATTCGAGTTTTCTGATGAAAACCATTGATAACAATAAAAAACTCAAAATTTGATTTTCCTCCGTAATCGTTAACAATAGGACTTTGTTCCACTTAAGGTCTAGTATCTGCTCTCACAGTATGATGGGACATCCTGTTACATTATTTTATATCATTATTGAGAGTTTATACAAACACTTTTGTGCAGTTTTTGAGAAAATCCTAAAACAAAATTCGTATTATGAAATGGTACTTCTGGTTCATTGATTTTGATGAAAAAGTTGTTATAATATCGCAGGCATGTAACTTTCTTAAATGTAAATATATCAGTGTGGTATAACTTATCGCTTTAGAGCTAGATTTCCACATACACTCAGACTTTCTTGAGGGTCTTGGTCATTGGGCTTAGGGTACCCTAAAACATGTATTTATTTCATATTAACATTTCATAAATGTTCTTGGTACTTATACACATATACATGCTCTTTCTCCTTCCACATGGTACATGATAAAAAACCTTTTTTGGCTATTGCTCTTCTAACATCATCTTAACATACCCATACCAACTCAGCTTTCTTGTCTCAATGGAATAAAGGATTTTCAAGGATTCTTCAACTTTGTCCCTTATAACTTTATTTGCAGAGGTATGGGGCAGGGTTAACATATGTGAACAGTACATGTGTTGCCTTGCAATCTGATAACAGAATTTGCAAAGTTAAGTTCCAACGAGTTCAGGTCTTAGTGCCAGGGAAAAGGGTTTTTCAATCGTCATTAATCCCGTGAGCCAAGAAACCTCCATATAGCCTACAAAGAAGAGGTAGGGGTGAACAAAAAAAAAAACTTTAGATAGGCCAAAACTCTGTGTTTGAAAATCCTTTCCATTGAGTTGAGTCTTGTTGAAATGGTCCATGTTTCTGAGGCATACGATGTGGTGCTTTCGACGAATGAATGAAAGAGCCTCTTTTTTGTTTGGAGCGTTCAATCCTTATTCAATAGAACATAATTGAGAGTTCTTATTAGTTTTCTCTCTCTGATGATCTCATCAATGTCTCTTTTACTGCTTCTTATCTTCAAAAGCTACCGCCCCAAGTATTTAAAGTCCTCATAATACTTTCCCTTACTATTTATTTAGTAGATGGGTAAGTGAAATCATAAAATTGAATTGCTACCAGTTTCAATTTGATTCGGAGAGAGTTTTATTTAAATCTTAAACAATAAACATATAGTAAAAAATATTAAATATATATTTTTGCCATTTAGGTATATCCTGAGGGGTTAAGAGGTGTCATTAACTGGATCAGGAAGGAATACGGAGAAGATATTCCCATCTTGTTAACAGAGGGTGGTTACTGTGATGATGGCAGGATTGAAGATTACGAAAGAGTAAATTATTATGATGTAAGCTCGTATTTTATAAATCATATCATATTAATCATATGATATATAAATATATCTTATATAAAAATATACTTGTAAACAGAGCTACTTGAAGCAGTTGTTGAAGGCTATCAAAGAAGACGGAGCTAACGTTATTGGCTACACGGCCTGGAGCATCATAGATAACTTTGAATGGAGGTCGGGCTACAGGTAACTTCCAATTTATTATTAATACTGCAAGTTATTAGATATCGGGGTGGTCCTCTGGGTAGGGCATTGGACTACTGTTTTTAGGGTTCTGGGTTCAAACCCAGCTGTGGTAGGAGAATTATTTATATAGGGAGACCCTCTAATTGATGTGCTTAATCACCTCTGTATAGGTTCTTAATTTATTACTTTATATGGTCAACTATTCTAACCATTCAACAAATAATTTTAGAATCGGCGTTCTTCAAACAAACTTTTAAATTTTTGTGTTTCTTGAGTCCTTTTTTTTTAATTATAAAAAATTTGAAAATGTGTTCTTCATTTGAGAATTAGATGGAGTTTAATTTAGTATGCATTTTCACTAAATTAATCCTGATATTTTAATTTTTATTAAATTAAATAAAAAATAATATAATTAATTATATTATAATATAATTAATTATGTATAATATAATTAATTGTATTATTAATTATATTAATTAATTATAATATAATTTTTTTGTCTGAATCAGTTTTGGTTTATTATTTTCAGTAATGAACCTTAGTAATTTACCCCCCCAAAAAAAAATATTACCCTCCCCTTCCCATATTTGAGGGCTTACATTTCAAGAAACATAGAATCCGAATAATGAATTGTTCAAAAATCCATTTGTCCGCCATCCGCTGTCTGCGGCTTTTCTCCGAAACTACTTGACCAATTTTTTTTAAAATTTGTCACTAAAATACTAAAAATTACTTTTATCTTGTGAATAAAAAAAATAGTAAATAAGTCTATCATATTTTTTTATTTTTTGAGTTTTTTAATCTTATTTTTTTATTTGTTTCAGTCAAAGATTCGGTATTCACCATGTTGACTTTTCTGACCCACAACGTCCCAGAACAAAGAAGAAGTCGGCTGAATATTGGCAACAGTTTTTATTACCAAAAGCTTGAAGTGAAATAGAGTCAATTTCTTTATAACTTGTCTGATATCTGCCTAAATAGAAGAAACATATTTTTTATTTTTATATCATTCATATTAAAACTAATATTGTATATTTTTAATGATTTTGTTTTAAATAGTAAACTTAAATATCTACTGGCATTATATTAATGCTAACTGAAACAATGTATTTCCCCAATCACTGAATAAATTAAAGTGTTTATCCATTCGTTAACTATCCATTTATTTAATTATATTCCTGATTATATTTTAATTCTATTTTTTTATCTATTATTTTGTGCTAATTTATTATAATAAAACATGAGGAAGTGAGGTAACCGTGTGAGAAACAAAATGGTCTACTAACTCTCAGTTAGTAGTTTGTGAGAATATTACTGTTAGATTTAGAGGTTTAAAACAAAATCTTTAGCAAATTTTAATTTTCTTAAAAGTGAATATAACCATTTATGTGCTATGTTGCGTAATAAATAAAAGGTACTGTTACCCTAAAACGAAAACAATATATGGTTTTCAGACCACTGTGGAGGAATCACAAGTCTTTCTAAGTCAAAAGAGATTTTTGTTATAGAGGGGCCAAGCAGATTAAAAACCATCAGAGGGAAGCAAGTGGGTTGGATTTTTTTATTTTTTTTAAATGCTGTTTGTATACATAGAGATTTGATTATTAATTATGTTCTTGAAAGTATAAATAGCCCCTAACCTCACCTTTTATTATAATTTTTAACTGTAGAAATTCCATTTAATTAATTCTTGAATAGTCCCACCCATCCTCATCCCTAACTGCACCCGAAAACTCTTTAATTGATTCCAAAAACGGAGTATAATTTTTAATTATTTTATTTATTCCAATAATCTTTTATCTGATATATCCATGATGGTTAGCCTTTTTTCATGGTTGAATTTGACTGGCCACATGTGTTTTCCAAAATGATTACCAAATAGTGAAGAATAAACAAAATTTTGAGCTATTCTATTATATACTTATGATATAATAGTATAAGTATAAATTAACTAAACGATGTACACTTTTTATAACTACCATTAATGGCATAAAGAACTTCATATAATTTTATAATTATTATAGCTTTGAGTTGTCAAAATGAAATTCTCTATAAAAGTGTTTAACTAGTTGGCGTGAATCCTGGATCATTTGGATTTCCATAAAGATATTATCATGTCAGACAACTTGGAAATAAATCAATTAGTGTGTCAGTAATTTACTGGCCAATACTTATAAAATGTTTAAAGCTATTATGATAACTTAAGAGAAGTATTAATTTATGGTGTCTTATCTTCAATGCAAGAAAGAAAAAAAGAAAGACATAGTATAGATCTCAACTATTAAAAATGCATTAGTATGTGAATATGCTGCTGATTTTTCAGCTGTATAAAGCTCAATTATAGACACTACAGGCATCACACTTGTGTGAGTCAGGCTGGAACCCATGACATAATCTAATCAGCCTGGGGGTCAATCAGCTAGTAATGATATCTTATCAGCTCTTTGGCAGCATTGTGTGGATTTATCCGTGTGAAATAATTATTATTTACATGATAAATTGTAGTTATGGTTTCTCAATTTTAACTCCATGCTCAATATAGACTACAAATGTCCATAGTAGTCAGTTTGATGAGGAGTTGCCTGGAGGAGTGTTTGATTCTTCTCCTCGTCACAGAATGTGTTCTCGCTAATCCGTTCAATATTTACACCAACGACGTAGAAGATTTCACAGCCACAGCTTTCCCTCGTCACTTCATTTTTGGATCCGCCACGGCAGCTTACCAAATCGAGGGGGCTTGGAATGAAGGGGGTGAGTAGAAGATTTCTATCACGCTTACCTTAATTTGTTTAAATTGAAAATGAGAAGTTGGTTTGGAAGGCAATACATGAAACACTTCAAATATATATGTTGTGTGAAATGCTTTCTTCTTTAAATTGCTACTCTTCAAAAACCTTTTCCTTTCCCAATCAAATATACAATAACCTCTCAATGCAGATGCTTGAAATACCAATTTGGCTTTGTTTTCTATATTATTTTAATTTAATTAAATTATTAATAATTTTTTGTTTATTTTACATTGTATATTCTTCATTATTAACC